>CM019755.1:20131523-20191523 GCA_009761765.1 Phenacoccus solenopsis | reverse complement strand
TGTTTTTGGAAAGGATAGGGTAGGGGTTTTCAGACTTGGTATTGGGTGTGGCCTGTAGTGAATGAACGGTTGAGCGTGGTTATACTAAATCAAAGCCCCAGTTAAAAACTCAGCTCCAGTAATGCGGCATGGCTGCTTACGTTTTTTTTTAATCAGCTTCAATTAATTAATTTTCAATTTCAACAACATTGGTAGTAAATATGGTATCAAAAAAAAAAAAACTAAAAAAAATGAAGAACAAGAACAGAACGAACAAGGACGAGACCATAAAGGATTGAAAGAACAAAGAGCGGAATGAGAACGAGATTATAAAGAATTGAAAGAACGAAGAATGGAATGAGAGTAGTTGAATCATTGTGAATAAGAACGAGTCAGGATCAGGAACAGGATCAAATGACTGGATCTTTTTAGGAACAAGAATAGATGTATGTTCGTTCCTACAACAATGGACTATTTTCATGAAAAAACTAATGTTTACATAAAATAATCGCATAGATTTTTGTATAGAATAACTAGTTGTTTTACATAATGACTAGTTGTTTTACATAATAACTAGTTGTTTTACGTAATAACTAGTTGTTTTACGTAATAACTAGTTGTTTTACGTAATAACTAGTTGTTTTACGTAATAACTAGTTGTTTTACGTAATAACTAGTTGTTTTACGTAATAACTAGTTGTTTTACATAATAACTAATTGTTTTACATAATAGCTAGTTGTTTTACGTAATAACTAGCTGTTTTAAGCAATAACTAGTAATTTTACAGATTCAAATAGGCATTTTAGTGTACGTATATCATTGGAATTCTTTTCATACTAATTAACTAGTTATTTTATTAAAAAAAATGCGAGTAAGTTAGCTGCCGATGCATTTTAGAATCTCTCTATATATTAAAATCAAAATAAATCGGTTTTGAGGTGCGCGCGCACCCTTGTTTTGAATAGCAGGTATAAAAGGCATATAAAGGATAGCACGTATACAAAGAAAAACTAGAAGATACTAGAGTATCTTAAAAGACGACTTTGCTAATTATACTATTTTAAAGAATGTTATTAGAATAATTCATTTTTTTATCAGAATAAAAATTTTTTATAAAATTCAAAAGTTCTACCAACTCCACTTAACCTAAATTTTATCAAGTATCATACAAAACACGACCTCATGTAATTTATCTTCTAACCCAAAACTTGGAATCATGTCTAAAAAAACAAATTTCAGACAATTTCTTCAAAAAAACGTGACCACACGTCAAATTATACTTCCTCACGTTCAACATGCTTTTGAGGATGGCCAACTCTTCTTCTTATCCTCCGTCTTCGGTTCGAAGGCTGACTATACTCATTTGTAAAATTCGTATTTTAAATTGTAAATTAAAATTACATGAAGTCACGTTACCTCGTGCTCAATCGACTTCAAAAATCAATCAATTCTAGAGACTTACTCAATCTAACACTCCTCAAAATTTCGAGTCGATCTGTCAAATTTTACTCTAGTTACAGCGAGAGAACGAACGTTTGCAAAAAAAACGTGACCTTATGTTAAATCATTCCTCGTCAAGTTGAAAAACTAATAATCGCTGAAAGTCCGCGTACTCTACCTATCCTCCAATGTGGTGTCGATAGCTTTCAACTCAAGCCCCATCACATCATGTCACGTCACGTCAAATCACATCTACTCACGTTCAAGAAACACTTAATTCCAAGACTACTACGCCTACTCTTTCATCCATCCGTACCACATTCTGATAAATTTTTGATACAAAAGGAAAACCCGTGACCTCACGTTTTATTGAATTATCTCACGTTCTGATAAATTAGATATCTGATCATTTATAACGCTCAACCATTCCTTCCTGATATCATGCGGAAACCAAAAAACCTCAAATCATGCCTCCTCACCCCACGTCACGCCTGATCACCCACAAAAACTAATTAGCACTAAAGCATCACTATCCTTACCCTTCCAAAAACTTTGAACTCAATGCATCAAGTATTAATCAAGTTATCGTGGGAGAATGGAAAAACCTCAACGAATGCCTCCTCACACAAAACTCACGTTCGATCACCTCATAAAACTAATAATCTCTCAAACTGTTCTACCCCCAACTTCTTCTATCTTTTAATCATTCTATAAAAAAATATATATATATATAATAATAAAAAATGAAGAAACAAACTAAGAAACTGAGTGAACGCAATAGCGGATTTACTTTAAAAGTAAAGTCCGCTAAAAAGGTGATCAATTTCAATAATAGCTTCGTACATGGGCAAGAGTAAGGATAAAGTTGTAAAATTGTTTAAAATGGCAGGTATACAAAGGTGTAAAGGGGCGAGCCCATTCTGAAAGGAAAAACTCTTAGTAGGGGCAACAAATTGTGCAGTTTGGAATGTAGCAATACTTACCTGATGAAATAACTTTTTTTTCTTCATTTAATTTTTGTTGCGAGCCTCGAAGGGGCGAGTAGGCACTAGTAATTCCTTAAATTTAGTTGGCAATTAGTCGAAAAGAAGTCATGTTTTAAATCATTAATTAACTCAACACTGCCTCAGAGGGAAAAAACTGAAATATATTTCTTCGCTTGTTGCAATACAGAGCTCAATATTATGGTATTTCAAAGGTATCGCTGAGTGAAAACATTATTTTTTGACATCGTGTGATGGAAAAATGTAAGTAGAATTGGAATATAAAAATGTCAATTGACATTTATTGAGCCATTTCGTGACCTCTCAGTTGCTGTGGCTGGTCAGAAATTTTCCATCATTCGGATGGTTTGGATAGACTCTTGCTACAATTGTATAATTTTTCTACTGCTTTTCTAGCTCTGGCATTCGGTTTTTTTACTCGTGTATATCAACATCAATCGAATAAGTCACAAAATCATAGAAGTTACTTATGATAATCCGAATTCACAGTGTATGAACCTCTTGCCTCGAAATTATGTAGCAGATGTATAAGAACGACAGTGAAAAATAGCACAGCCTAGTATTGCAAGTTTATAAGTCGTTCGTCGTGATTAATTACAATTTAAAGAAACCTTGAGAAAGCCTCACGGTGGTTTTGTACACTATATTAAAAGCTATCCGACGATGGAATGAAATCGTCAAACTGAAACGCGTTTCCGTTTACGTAACCCTTGATGTTGGCTTAACTAACCTCACGAGTCAACTTTCAACTGTCCCGGATGGCTTTGATGTGTTAGACGAGAAAGTGAAAATCAGCCCTTATGCGTGAATAAAATGCCGAGTGTTGACGAGGGGTTGGAATCAGTCAGCATACTAAGTTGACGGCAAATATTTAGTCTTTACGAGTACCGCAAAATCGTTGTGTTCAATTCTACACGTGCGCGTGGCAAGTTGAAATTTTTCTTGATGAACTTCTTAAGCGATGTAAGATGGTTCTAATTTTAGTATCAGTATTTACTTTAGTTGGCCAGAATAGGTGGATTAAATGCTTTGGGTAATTGAAATATTTATGTTATCGAAACATTATTTTTACGCGACTCGAATTAGATCGTGAATAATGGTGAGTAATATCTGAGTAGGTAGAAGAGAAAAGGGAAAAGTAACTGTCAAGTAGCCTCCAAAAGATGTGAAAAACACTCCATCCTCAATGTTGATAGGAACGCCTGCTAAAATGAGCCCAAATTTTACAAAAATTGGAAATTTGAAAAAAGTTTTTTGTGCGATTTGATTTTTTGTCATTAAAACTCGCATATTGTGATTTAAAGAATGAATAATTTTTAACTGTTCACTAGCTACTATATTATATGCTGAATTCGTTGATGTGTATTGCAGAAAAATATGAAGGCAGCGTGCCCATCTTACCTCGCGGAGTGCACCAGTACCCGTTCAGGTTTCAATTACCAGAATCATCTCTGCCATGCTCATTTGAAAGCAAACCCGGATACATAAGATACTACATTAAAGTAAGTAATTTTAAATTTGATTTTAATTCAAAAAGGTTCATCAACGAACAATTATTTTTAGAATAACATTTTTCAATAATTTATAGAATAAAAAGCATAGAAAACGGAAGGCGATATGTAGCAGCTATAAAGTATGTGTTCTTATAAGATATTTTTCAAAACAAAATCAAAGATTCAGAATTACTAAGCCGGATAAACGAACAGAAAGTTAATTAATAGACAAAAATAATTACAAATACTACCTATAAAAAAATATACCTACGTCGTAATTACACACTTTTTTCATTTCTGTTCTCTTTTTCCTCGCATGAATTCTTCTTCGTATTCACATTTTTATACAATCTTAGCGAAAATATTCTTCACTAATTTACTTCCTTTAGCTCAATTGAAAATCTTAAGTTTTGAAAAAATTCTACTTCAGCCATAATGAAACATTATGTAGTAAAAAGAAGAGAGAACTGAAATTCGATTCACATGCTAACTGTTTGATGAATCACGAGGAATCAACAGTACCATATAATACAAAAACATGAAAAATTGAAGGAAACCATTTCATTTTATGCAACGCAGATCAGATAGGTTCATTATAAGAATCGTAATCATAGCTGTAAAAGTATCAACAAAAAAAAAGAGGAGGAAGAGATATGATTTTAAGAAAAATTATATATATATGAATTGAAATAAAAACAAGAGAGAAGGAAGCAAAGAATAAATGAAAATTCATATACGTAAAAATATATGAACAAAATAAAATAAAACGTTAAGCTTTGATAGTTTTGGGGCGGATGACTGGAGGACGATTGCTTATTCTAAATTGGCTCCAATATCTAAAACATAGAATTATAATCGGGTTTGAGTACGGGCACCAAAACTACATGCCATACACTAGATACAATTATTATAAAAGCACAGCATCCTTCTCTTCGACCCAGCCGCAGCCAGCATCAACATATCAGGTATCTTACCAACGTATACTCTCTTTTTACATTGACCTGATAGTGTTGGCCTTTAAGCTCAGTTGCGGCAAATCTCTATATGCTGTTCAGTGGACTCGACAGAGTGCCTGTACTCCAGCGAGATTCGCATCGTCGTCGAGGTAGGGTAACGTCTACGCTCGCATAGTGGAATCCTGGTGTTCTTGCAAAAACACCTGCCAACAAGAGAATATCAAAAGCGAAGTAAAGTACTCAATGAGTTAAACTCACCCAAATTAAAACAGCAAACTCGTAGGCACAACACACGAGATAAATTAAAGAGAAGTTCATAGAACACTTCTTACACACCGCAGACAGAAAAATCTAGTTAACGCATGCGCGCGCATTCGTCAAACCAGTCATGCAGAGAGGTAAAAGCGGAAGAAGGAGAAAGTAAGCCTGAAGCGAACTGCGTTTACACACACGAGAAAAAAAGTACTGTTTGAGGGTACTTTAATTTCTCTTACATCACATTCAAAAGAACGAAGAACAACAAAAAATTACACCGCTCTGGTTTTTGTTCTCGTCCCTCTACATTGTTATCATTTAGTTTTCTTTTCATTCTTTGATGTTTCAGTTTGAAAATATGCAATTCTCATTTGTTCTTCGTTCCTCAAACACATAAATTTTATGTTTCGTTCTTGGTTCTGTTACTCAGGAACAATGAAAATTATCCTTCTTGTTGTTCGTCGTTCGTGTTCTCAGGTTCGTTCCACAACACTGTTTAAATAGAGTTTTTTCATTGTGTCTAGTTTCATTAATGTCAAAGCAATAATGAGTTGCTGAAGTTTTGATCATGCTTGAAAAGGACGTCAGCCTCGGTTTTTTATTTATTTTTTGCACGCTGTAATTATATAAATAAATAAATAAATATTGAATGATTATAATCGAATTGTTACGCCAAAATTTATTATTAAAATAACATCGTCACAAAACTAACATACTAGAGTTTGTTTACGCGAATTTCTAACGTAGTATTAAATTTATTCGTAAAATTGGAAACGATTATAGGCGGAAAATGGCGTGTATTGTTTAAACAATCTGAAATCCCTCTTTTCGTAATTCTTATCGCGTAATCTCCGCGGTCGGATTTGATTTCGGTATGTTTGTTCGTCGAGATTACGATGGTTTGTTTCAATGAGGAAGTTTTTTTTTTTTAATCTCCGCAGCGGGGTAAACGAATAGAAGTAAATTTATTCGTAAAACGAGTCGACGAATGTATTTTCCGTTTAATTATTTTTCAAAAGAATTTCTGCGACGGGTTTCACATTGCGGCTGGCACGTATTTAAAATATATTCGTCGGAGAAAATTAAAATTTACCAAGTTACCCGGTACGAATTAATTTCGAAATTAATTTATTTCGAGAGATTAGCGTTCGATTTGGATAGTAATTGATTTGTTTGATTTGGGCGCAAGACGAAAACGCAGGTGAGAACGATTTAAAGAAACGAAACGACGTCGATGCGGGAATTCATCGGTCGACGATATTTTTTTTATTTGTGTTCAAATGGTAGAGATGGAGCGCGAGTTAATCAAATAAATGGAAGGAGGACGTTTGGATGGAAAAGGGTTTTTTTTCAAAGGAAAAGAAATCAGTTTAGAGAGTCTACAAAATACCGTAAGAAAAAGTTCAACGCAAAAAAAGACCCAGAGTGATTGATTAATTTGTTGACTAATACTTCGGATAGGAGTTAGAGTTGTTTTGCATAAGACGAATGATGAGGGCGGATTTTTCTTGCTTAAGATTATGAAACAGTGGTGGATAATTCGTCTTAATTCTCCACCCACTCTACTATTCTTTGCAATGATAGGGAAGCAACTTGATTTTCAAGCGATAATTGATACAGCAAGCCGAAATATGCCACTTTTTCTTTCTTCATTTTAATCTGCTTACGTAATCAGCTATACAAAATAATGGATTAATTTTTCCTCATACCTCTGGGGTTATAATTGTCGCTTTTTCTCCGGGGGAAAGAATTCATTTAATATTTCAAATAATAGAGCGATTAACTAGCGTGAAAAAATCGCCAATGAAAAAGGAATTAAAACCTCAAAAGCATTTAGAACGAAAGCAATTTGAAAAACCTGTCATTTTCAGCAGCGAAATAAAAATTATCCGGAAATAACGGTGGCTTTTGTGAAGCCGGCTGTTGAATAACGACATCGTTTCCCATGCGATGGACTTCGGTACGGGATTCGGTATACGATATAGATTTTTTTTTTGTTTCACGTATTATCTCGGTAGCCATTCTTTTTTCACAAGCGAGCCGACAAGCTGGAACCTGTAAATTTATGGTAATAAAAGTGCAATCGAAAACCTGTAAATTTTATCGGCTATAATTTTACTTTACGAACACCCGGTTGTTATTTGCAGTTGTTATTGCTTTATAGTGCTTGTTTTAATGACATCAATTCTTTCCAATTATTTCGATATCGTTTTAGCAGCGTCACATGGTCAATTTGATAGATGCTATTGAAAAGGCTCCGAGCGGGAACCAATTAGAATTCGTGCGGGGTGATTTTTCGGTGGATATATGATCCGTGAATTTTTTTCACAAAGAAGGTTTTTGCTCGATGTTTATTCGTCGTGGAAAAAAATTTATAAAAATTGGGTATGTTTTTTTTTAATGAAAAAAATAAAAAGAAACGAAAAGAAGTGAAGTTTTGAAAAATCAAATTACCAAGATCAGAAATCACGTTGCATTACTTGAGCAACATTTGAGTAGAGGTATGTTGAGAATTGCAGATCATCTTATTAATCTATTTAATTGAAGCGTGTTTGGAAATGGCTTATTGGAAAGAGCTTGACATTTTATACATGATTTAATTTTAAAACCTTTTTGACATCGATGTGAGTCTCGAGTTATTTTAATAAAACTGATTCATTTTTCAGAGCGCTCTCTGTAAATGAGCTCCCGTGCTAAAAATAAATTCGACTTATTGCTTGGTTTTTTGTAAATATCTCAAGAAAGAAGTTAGATG
This sequence comes from Phenacoccus solenopsis, assembly GCA_009761765.1. Lineage (NCBI taxonomy): Eukaryota > Metazoa > Arthropoda > Insecta > Hemiptera > Pseudococcidae > Phenacoccus > Phenacoccus solenopsis. The sequence continues at coordinate 20,183,640 of CM019755.1, read as the reverse complement.
GAACGTTTACAAGAAGCTCATTCAAAAAAGCATAAAATTCTGAATTTGTTTCGCTATTAAAAAACAATCATCATTGATTTACTTTTTGAGATAATTCATTATAAAGTAGAAAAACCGTTTTTCAAAATTACCTCCAAATGTAAATCGATAACAGTAAGTTTACAAAAAATTAAATCATTTTGCATTTTAATCTCTTTAAAATGAGTAATTTGCGAGCCCTTTATCTTGAATTGTTTCAAAGATATTGGCAAAAAACAATTCCAGCTCACTTTTTGAATGCTAAAAATTTAACATACGGTGGGCTATCTATGTATGGTTCATCTATACCGCGCGTCCAAGTCATTCGGGTACAATCAGAGCAAAAATCTCAGATTGTTGATAACATAGTAATAGTTAAACTACAATTTCTTAATCAAAAATCATTTTTAAAATTACTATAATGAATTTCAAGACTGATGAATTCATTTCAACTGCATTACAATTTTTTTGCATTTAAAAAAAAAAAACGATTTTAAATAACTGGAAAAAAGATCTTTCGCTGATTGAACCCGAATCACTTGGACGCACGGTATCTTTGATATATATAATTTTTTTTCCTTCACGTAGCACCAGCAGGTATTCATGAAATTCGCTCAAAATTTGGTGAGGGACTTTTCTTAAAAATCTAACAAAAGTACTTTTTTGTTTTTTCGAAAAAATTTAAAATGACCGATTACTCAAATTTTGAGAAAGGCTAAAGAAGAGGCAAAAAGCTCAAAATTTTCTTTTTTGATCTCATATGAAAGAGTAAAGCACGGACACCAACATATCCAAATTTGAGCTTCCTAAGTTTATTTTGAGAAGAGTTAGAGCAAAAATCGACTTTTTGAGAAAAATTTTGAGTTATGAAATTTCTTGAATATTCCATATCTCCTCACTAAATCAACTTAGAAAAATCAAACTTTGTGTGTGGGGTTAGTTGGTGACCAGAATATGACCTCTCGAATTTTGATCAAAATGAATTCAAAATGGCGGATTATCAAAATTTGAGTAGAGCTTGAGGAGCCATAAGTAGGTAAAAATGTAACTAATATGAACTCATATGATTATTGGGAGTATGAAGTATGCTGTTTCCTCAATTCATCTCCATACATGATGTTGGAGGGGAGAAAGATGGTTTATCGAACTTGAAACGTGGTGGGGGTACACGAGAGGTCTAAATTTTTTTTATTCCGGTGTCATATGATAAAATGAGCTCAAATGACTAACTTATTCTAATTTTAGCTTCCCAAATGAATTTGGAGTAGAGTTGAGTAGAAAACTGCTTTTAGAGGGGAAATTGCTGCAGGAAATTTCATGAATCTTCCATATCTCATCACCAAATCGGCCTAGAATGGTCAAACTTCGTGTGTAGGATTAATTAGTGACCAAAATATGGCCTCTTCAATTTGGATCAAAATGGATAGAAAATGGCGGATTACCAAGAGTTGAAGATAATTTGAGGAGTCTCAAATAGTTATAAATTGAGAAATATGTATTCCTATGATTATTTCATGCCAAGAAATACTACGTTGTTCCAAATTCAACTTCTCGAGTGGTTTTGGAAGAGATTGGGTTGTGGTTTTCGAACTTGGTATGGGAGGTTGGGGGGGGGAGGTTTGGGTGTCTAACCCTCCTCAAGAGCTTCTTTTTTTCCCTTTTTTTTAGTTGTTTAAACGTTTTGGTAATTTTAACAATTTACTATCTTTTCAACTTGATTTTATGGAACTAAAACCTCCCCAAGCAGCGATTCTAAAACCTGCGCTGGTGTGACCTGTAGTCATGAAGGGTTTAGGAACGTTGTTACCTTTGACTATAGATTATATGGATCACTCCATGTGTAGAAAACTTGTGTGCCAAAGTAATTAATTAACGGTATGCCATAAATGCATCTGCGCATGCGCAACTACTGGTAATGTTGTAGCTGTGTTAGTGAACTAGGACGTTTGCGCGAGCAGAAGAGAATTGAGGGGAGAAAATAGACGCAGGTAGTGCATATAATATTGGCAGAAATTTTAACCGCCATAGGAATGGAGTTCGTGCGGTCCATATACTGTATAGTAAAAGGTTGTTACCAAACCAGAACAAGCCCCAGTTAAAAACTCAGCTCCAGTAATAGGGTATGGCTGCTTACGTTTTTTCTTTGAAGGACAAAATTATATCTAGTTTGGTTTGGCAAGTCATTGAATAAATGATAGGTATACCTATTACGTATCCATCATTTACAATTTTACCGTAAGGCCTCATGCTAGCAACGTTTAGAACTCAACACTGTTCTTAATAAATATCTTATTAAAATTTTTGTATTAATGTTACACACAGGTTTGACAAGTTGCCTATTAATTTAATAATTATTGTAGATTGTATCAATAGTAAAAGCAACGCATCAATCTCTTTAATGTCGAGTAAGTTGCATATTCAGTATGCCGTGGAAACTCATGTTTTGACGAATATACGCGTTAATCAAGTTGCATATACATTTTGCCGTAAAAACTCAATTACGACCATAGAAGCTTCAGAAAGGTAATTAAAAGTTAATCGAGTAATCTAGGAAAGCTTTCACGAACCAACTAAATTATACAGTACTACATTATCACTGTAGTAAACAAAAAGATGAATAACCCAATAAGTTTGCCTCAACGGAGCCGCATTTTGAAATAATTAAACCCACGAAGATGTACGTGTAATCTTACGCGTAAACCTTAAAATACCCATTTTCTTTTTTAAGAGCTTCAACAAGCTCGATACTTTATCGCATCTATTTTAAACGCATAAAAATCGTAATTTCTGTTCTGTTCACAAGCAAAAAGAATCAAGGTACAAATTTATACTTCTCGTATGAAAATCAGATCATTTTGCTTTCGTCGTGTCGTATAACAAGCGCAACTTTTCACCTCCGCTTGTCAAATGCGGCCTAGCTGCAACAATATGCTAAGATTTACAAACATCTCTGCAGTCTGCAATGATTAATGAACGATTTGGCAACTTTACTCGCATTAAAGACAAATTTCTCGACGCATTTATCAAGCGTGTCATCATCACCAACTCAGGCGAGAGAAAACAACCTCAGAAATATTCTATCCGCCTATAAAAGGCGACAGCTCGCGACATATTTTTATTTTTTATGTTCGCAAAATATAACCGCATTATTCGATAATTTTGGGTTAACTTAAAACGACGACTTTGTCACCAACGCGGATTATTCGATTTGATTAAATTTCTTCGCTTCGACGACCTTATAATAGAGATGTGCGCGTCTAATTTCCCTTCTATATGATACGTGGTTACATACGTTTGATGCGATGGGATTTTATACACTCCAGGTACCTATTCCAGTTCAAGCGTACCACGAACGGATATTGCGTCGTTTTGTAGATTAAGTTTGGCACTACTGAGAATACGAACTGCGAATAAATTACCCGTTGTTTGACTTTTTCTCGATTCGATGCCTGAATTTTGTTCGAAGATGTATGTCGAGTTGTTTCGCGACGAAATTAGATTCCGCGAATTTCTCTCATTTATTAACCTATTCGGAATTAATTTTTGTGAACTATTACAATTCGAGCGAACACATGATTCCGAACTTTTGTCGAATATTTTTGAGCTCTTTTAAAAAGTTTTTTGTCTAAGTTGCACTTTTCCTTTGGGAAAGCCATTTTAATTTGTATTCAACAGAAATTATTACATCGTACAACTATTAAAAAAAAAAGTTCGATAGTTGAAATTTTATAATCCTTTATCGATAGTATCTGTAGTGTTATTTTTTGCCTTCGTTTAGAAAGCTCACCAAATTTTAAAATTTTTATAAAATGTTCTCCGCATTATCAGCTTATTGTAGCCGACGAAACTGACCTTAAAGTAAACAATCGTCTTAGAGGAATCACACCTAAATCCATGGCGTTATTTGACGTTATTCGAAGGAAATTTGAATAATCTTAGATAAAACTTATGGACAACGTCGAATAAAAATCCCTTGTTTGTTTATTTTGGTGAAAGTAAAAAGTGACGGTGAGATAGTGAAAGAAAGTAGGCGCTGCTACACGTAGTGAGTGGACTTTACAATATTTAGTGTGAAAGTGAAGAATGACTCATTCAGCGTACTCAAGGTAATTACATATATTAAAAACGAATAAAGTTATTCAATACAGATACATGATTGATTGTTTTTTTTTTTTCATTGAATCATCGTTCGTGAACGACTCATTCTTTGAATTTTCGAAGCACTTTTCAGAATATCGAATAGTTTGAGAGTGAAATTTTGGATACAGACATATAAATGATTATCATTTTTTTGCTGACGACGATTTCGGTAATAACGACGAAAATTTTGATAATAACGACGACGATTTTGGTAATTAAAATTATGGTAATGGCGACGATTTGATTTTGGATGTGGCTGCGATGGATGTAGTGATTGGAAAATCTGAGGTGGCTATGGATGCCACATTAAATGATATATCAACGGAATTTGATGGTCTTTCTGCAACTTCATATCCTGCGGCAGGTACGCGACAAATTGCAGCTGTAAACTTGGCTCAGCTGTAATTCTGCGTGCCATCCAGATAGTTCGAATTACTGCAACAAAAATTTATAACTTCCGCATTTCATTTTATTTTTAGATCTTTTCCAAATTATTTCTTATTTTCATAATTTCTCATTGAATTGTGTGATTTTTTTAACTCATAAATCATTTCAAAACATCTTTCTTTTCATCATTCATATTGATTCGTAGTCAGATTACCTCGTTGCCGAATCTGTGTAAAAAGCGAATAATGGTTGCCGAATTCGTGAATTAGCAGGTTTTTTTTGCCTAATTTATGAAATTCACAAATTCGGCAAATGCGTAGCCTATTTCACAAAACAGGCAATTTCACAGATTAGGCGTAACATATACACCTATAATAAAAATTTGAAAAACTTCACAGAAGGATTTTTTGATTAAGTGATTATTTGTCGAGAAAAACGTAAAAATAAATTAGCTTTCGTAGAGGCATATTTTACAGCTTATAACTTTCTTATAAATTGGAATTTGAATTTTTCGTTCTGAACAAACTAAAGAGCAGTGTCTTATCTTCTTCATTTTCAAATTTCAAAAGTTTTCATAAGAAACTCACGAAGAATTTTACTCTCAAAATGTCACTTTTTTAGCGTTATCAATTTTGGTCCCCACATAGATAACATACAGTGCCTGCAAAGTTTGGTTATACTAAAAAAAGAACCGTGTATGTGAAATATATCCTTAAGTAGTTATACTTTGAGAAATACGTGGCCATATGATTATTTCGTAACAAGAAATACTACGTTTGTTCGTTGTTCCATATTGAACTTCTTAAGTGGTTTTGGAAGAGATGGGTAGGGGTTTTCAGAAATGTGTAGTGGTATACGGATATCGAAAAATTTTTATTATGGGATCATATGATAAAATCAACCCAAGTAACTAACTTATCTCAATGTTGGCTTCTTTAGTGAATTTAGAGAGAAGTTAAAGCAAAAAACTCTTTTGGATGGGAAATGGCTGCAAAAAATTTCATGAATCTTCCATATCTCGTCAGTCGTCACCAAATACCTAGAACGGTGAAACTTCGTATGTAAGGTTAGTTAATGACCAGTGTCAAAATGGATCGAAAATGGCGGATCGTCAAAATTGAAGATAATGTGCAGAGTTAGCTACGTTATTTGCAGACCTGAACAAGCACCAATTAAAAACTCAACTCCAGAATGCGACATAGCTGTTTACGTTTTTTTCTTTTTCATTGGTAAGAAGTCCTCGTCTTTACAAGATTTTTATTAGCATAATTCCTTTTTGATAAAATCTTCAGTCCACGGGGGGGGGTCTATATTGACGTTTCATGGACATAATGGTCAATTATTCGTCTACAAACAACGTAGCAATCTCTGGGTACACCTACGGTTGCCTTTGATGCGTGAAAAAGAGTGGAAATTTTGTAGAAATTTTCGACTCGGATGGTTATGAAAAAAATAAATATATTTCCATCGAATAAAAAGACACGTGAAATCATTGCCAAACGCGATATAATTGCGTTCGGAGATTGGTGAAAAATAAAAGGAAAAAACCTGTCGTACATCTTCTGGGCTGTATAATGTAAACGTCAGGGAAAAAAAGCGAGGAAAAAAGAAAGATACTAAAAGCAATAACGCTACGAAATGTGATTTCGTAGCATTGCGAAATGATGTACTCGTGTGCTAAAAACCTTTAAAGCTTTCGAGGTAAATTATGTACGGGTAAGTCGCGATTTTACATTCTCGATACCGGGCATAGCTAAACGTTTGAAATATTTTGCTTTTATCTGCGCTGCAACTGATGTAAGTTTAAAAGAATTCCAAACAGCCATTAACGAGCGAATAAAGGAAGCGGAAAAAATAAATTACGTTCGCGAAAGGCCACTTCGTACTTACGCTATTCTAGTAATATTCGACGCGATCAAATGTAATTGAATAATTTAGTCGGCAATTTTTTCATTTCTCTCGTCCGAACGAATTTCCATCTCCATTCGACCTTCACCTAAGCACAGCTTTTTCATTTTACAGACGGCTGTAGCTTTTAACTTAAATATAGGTGGATGGGTAGTTGTCTTTATTGCCTTAATTTTCGCTTTCAATTAACCGTGAAGCTAGGATTATTTTATAATGCGTCAATTACAGCATTTTCTGCAAAACGTCGCTTGTAATGTTCAACATGCAAATCTATTCACGATGCTTTTATCAGATGAATGAGAAAAATTCGAATAATAAAAATTATTCTCCGTAAATGGCCAATTTTCTTTCGCTTTATAACAGAGGAGCATTCAATACTATCGCGTCAGCTGGGAAATGTCATTTTCTACGCCAAAACTTCGCTTCATATCTGTCGCGGTAATCTTTTATGCTTTTATGCTTTTGTACGCCGAATTTCCGTCCTTAATTGGATCACTTTTTATTAAATGATCGTCCGTGAACTGAAAATAGTGTGGGACGGACTGAAAGAAATTCATCATGCAGATCTCCAGTTTTCGACTCGACTTTATGAAAATTTCATTCAATATCTTGTAATGTTTTAAGAAATTCTTCAAAATGACCAAAACATGAAAATTGTTGTAATTTATGCAATAAATAAAAATAAAAGGATCAATACATGATCCAAAAAATTTGAAAACATTTTCGGAATCTTTGAAAATTATCAAGTTTAATGAAAGAATGAATGAATTGCCGATATTTTCCTCTTCAGATTGTGTGATACAACCATATACTGAATAAGTTGTTTACTCAAATTTCCTATAAGTAAAAGAATGTTTGTGTAATGCTCGATGAAAAATTTTGCTTCGGTTTAACTTGACATTGAGTAGAACGAAGAGCAAAAGAGCCAATCCTGGGAAAATTTTCCGTTAGCTTTCTCCATTTAATTACCTTTTCGTGTTCTACAATAAATTAATGAACAATAGAAGCGTCAAGTTCATCAATATTGTATCGCCTTTGTTGAAACACAGGCACGTGGCAAAACGAATTGATAAAATGAAAATATCGTTCGATTATCCGTTCACCGTCGCCCACAAGTATAAATGGCTTACTAGAAATTAGAGTACTGTAAGGTAAGATGAAGTCGTGAAATAGCTTGTTAGCCCCTATTGGCGATAAATTTTTAAAATACACTCTTGACCTTATGTTTGAAAAATATTTGTAACTTTAAATTTTAATTTGATTTTTTTTATTTTAGTAAGTTTTTGATTATTAATTTTTTTTTATTTTTTTTTTTTTTTATTTTAATTATTTGTTTTTTTAGTCACCTTGACAGGAGTACTAAATTAGAATTTTGAGGCCCTTGTAACTTTTGTAAGCAGAACTTTCAGCCTACCTGATGATTTTTTTCATCATAAAAATGTAAATATTCAGCTTGATCCAGCTCATAGTCCACTCAGGAATAATCACTTATCCTGGCTCCTGGACTGTCGAGCTAGTTTTTAAATTCTCAAATACAGGGTGCTTTGTCTTAATATGAGCTCCTTCACATCCCTTATAGAATTATTCATGTGACACTAGTGTCTGATAATTTGTCTATCCTAATTAATGAAGGGGCTGAAGCACAAAGGTTAAAAAATACTTTTATACCTTAATATTGATTATCAAGAGGTTGATATCTTAGGAATGAAAAGGAAGGTTTTCAGGGGGTGTGTGAAGGGATTGAAATTATGTTGGTAGGTGGTAATATAGGGTCATGGTTTGTTTTATTATTTATTAATTTATTTTTTGAGAGGTGGATAAGGCCAAATTTTGAATGAAAAAACAAGGTAAGCAACCATGCCATATTACTAGAGCTGAGTTTTCAATTAGGGCTCGTACAGATTTGCAAAATAATAACGTTGCTAACCCCTTCATGTCAATAGACCACATTTAATACACTGTCTGAAAACCTTACCTTATCTCTTCCAAAACACTTGAGAAGTTGAATTTTTCATCAATAAGAAATTTTTAAAGAGGCGTCTTGATAGAACAATTTCAAAAGTTATTTACAAAAAATTAAAAAATTCGCCCTTTTTTCGCATATTTTTCGATATTAACTTCCTCATACCTCCTCATCTAGCTTCCCTACCCCACCATTTTTACACCAGAGAAACTTCATTGTATACCTCACATACCGAAGCAAGCCACAAAGTTTTATCGTTTATAGTTCGTGAGATATAAATTTTTCTATTTCATATCACTGAGAGCAAATTTTTTTTTCAAGCTGGCATATCTTGCCCCATTCTGATTTTTAGGCAGGCAAACCATGATACATATATGTAACTTGAGTTGACGTATCTGCCATTTACGGGTGGTGCGCCCGAAATGAAACACCTTGTATTGCTGTATAAATACCTGTAGCTTGGTATTGAGAGATTTTGAATATTGAGTAGATTCAGGGAATTGGGCTCATGTAAGGTCGCTGAATAGCATGAAATGTGACGTCGAACACAAGGTTCGAGTGGACGGCTGGCGCGTGATAGAAACGATCTAAAAGTCATTTATTTGGTCGAGCCCGTTGCCACGTCTGAACAAAATATGATATCGGTTGTTGCCAACATTTGGCAATAAGTATTCGGTGCCTTAGTGCTTTAACTTGTTACTGGAGTACAAAAGCTTGGCTCGAGTCCAGTAATGTAATAGGAGCAGGAAAATAGATGGTAAACATAACGAACAATAACATATTCGCTGAACTATATAGTAAGAAAAATCACGTCGCCGAGAAAATCTCTTCGAGATATCGTTAACCCTTTGATGAAAAAAGCGAAAATGGCAAAAAGAAAAATTTACATAAATTATAAAAGAAGAAGGACGGAAGAAAAAAATAATTACGTTGAAAGCTCTTCGCTGGCGTTCCCAGATGACCGAACGGTCGTTTCCAGATTGAATTTCGGCGTCATTCCTTTGGCCCCGTTTTTCGGCCGTGTATCGCGTTCCGATACATTAGAAAATGTGAAAAAAATATTCGACCGGAAAGTGGAAACAGAAATATCGATTTTAATATGTTTTTTTACTTCCTGCCCTGCCGTTGCTCTTTTTTTAAGCCGAAAAATAGAAGCGGGAATTTGTTACCGACGGATTTTCTCGATGGAGTTTTCATAGTGAAGCGGCGGTGGAAACGACGCGGGTATTAGCTTAGTAGAGCGAACCGATTGTAAACCAGGCGGCGTCACAATTTATATAGAATTTCATAAATACACCTTTGCTTTCGATATGAAAAAATATATCTCTTATCTCGCTACGTAGCGCGCTAGAAATGCGAAATGTTAACGTTGTTATCGAAACGAAGCAATAAAAAGAGATGGCCGCGTGGACATTTAATGAAAAATTTAATCGGCCGGTTAAGCCGTCCAAATTCGATTACTAAATTACCGAATACGGCCGGCAATCGAATTGTTTGTATACGGACACCTACCTCGACGATGATATCGACGATATTTTCCTCCCCGAAGTTATAATCCGCTCTTCTCGTACGTTCGTATTGACGTCACTTTTCGACTAATACGAAATTACTGCGTTTTCCATTTTTCCAATATACACGATCGGTTTCGTTTCAAAGACTTAATTGAAGTCGAAGTTGACGATGGGTTGCCGAACCTATAGTGAAATCATTCGGGTACTGTAATTGTTTACTCGACGATATAATTTCATAAGGAAGAAAAGTACACGGTTGCTGTTCATGAAAGTATTTATATAGAGGTTAGTCTCGTGTATAAGGTTTGTTGATTTTGTGAGGAATTTTTTATCGTCGTAATTTTTTCGAAACGAATCGTTGCCTTTATTTTGATATCAGCAATTTTCACGAATTTTTATTTACGGTTCGTTAGCGACAGAAATATCGGTGTGTTTTTTTTTAGTTGGGGATCGTGATGAATGGAGAATGTTATTTATTGTGTTATACTCGCCACAAGCAAATTTAAGGTGATTTGGACATGCTCAAATGAAGGCAGATTTGTAGGCAGCATTTTTTAATTCTGAAAAAAATATTTTTTGAACCAGTTTTCAATTGAAACGATAGCTATTACAACCTACCTGATTTGGGAAGGGGGTTTTCAAATTTTTGCGATTTAGACCATTTGTATTTATCTGACAAATGTCCAGTTTTTTGGTATATAGAATTATAGCCGTGATGGTTTCTGTACAGTGTATATGTTTTATGTAAAATCCATTCTTCTAGCCCTCCAGTCTAAGCCCATCTTGAAAAAATTTTCAACTAGCGGGATTTTTTGAGGACCAAAAAATTCAGCAGGCAATAGGTAGATATAGGTTGGGCATTAAGAAATATGATAATTTTAGCGATGCTCTCAGTCACAGTGGGGGCTGGGACCTAAAAACCCCCTTTTTATAACTTCAAGGAGACAGAAAAACTCAACGGGGTTAGAAAGGGGGGTGTCCAATGAACATAAATATGAGTGTATATCTACTGGCGGCGGTCACAATGCATTTTATTGCAGTTTTTATGAGTATAATTATGCCCTGGGACTGAAAAAATCGCTCACACATTGGTGAAGGAACGCATTTCGAATCTATCGAACCCTCGTTATTAAAAATTTGTTGTTACAATACCTAGTAATTGCATATTGAAATTGCGCGTATACGTAAATTCAGCTAAAAATGCATTTCTTCAACTTTTTCAAAAAGTAACCTCGCGACCTATAAAAGTGTGTTAAAATTTCGCATAGAATTCAAAAATCATAAAGAAACCAATTTTTGACCTTATCTGAGAAAATTTAGAGCGAAAATACAATTTTGGGACACATTAATTAGAATACTAATAATAGTACAGGTAGGGTTTTGCTTGCTAAGCTGGCTATCAAGATGAAATTTGGTATATACGTCTGGTAAAGCATACTTAACAACATACTAATAGTCCATGCGAATCTGGTGTGTGCGACCTCTGATATGGTGGATTTTAGCCCTACAAATCAGTTTTTCACTTATAATTTTTTACCTTTTGGTTTAATCGTAAAAATAAGCTCAATAATATTTTATTCTACAATCAATTCTCTACAAAATGATCTATAGAAAATATTTCTATGATGAATAGTTGGAGAGAAGTGGCTTCCTGAAGAATGGTGGTGTGGTGGAATACAGCCTTTGCGACTGTTGCGACTAGTTAAATTGTGGCTGCGTGAGCGCTACAAATAATTCACTTTTTCACTTTTCTTGCTAGCTCATCTTGGACTTTTGGGCAATTGCTCTTTTCGTTAATTATGAAATACAATCATTTATTTTTCAGTTCTCTGCAGTCTATTTGACTGCTGAAAATGGTGAATCACTCAAACTTTGAAGGAGGTTGGAGGAGAGGCAATAGCCTAAATTTTTCGCTTTTGATCTCATATGAAAGAGTAAGCAATTCAAATTTCAGCGTTTTAAGCGCATTTTAAGGGGAGTTAAAGCAAAAAAACAGCTTTGTGAGGAAGTTTTGTGTTATAAAATTTCTTGAATGATCTCTTCACCAAATGGACCTAGAAAAATCAAACAAAATGTATGGCTTAAGTTAGTGAACAGAATATGACCTCTTGAATTCGAATTAAAATGAATACAAAATGGCAGATTATCAAAATTCGAGTAGAGGTTGAAGAGCCTCAAGTTGGAAAAAATATGATTAATATGAACTCATATGGTTATTGAAGATGAGAAATATATTATATCCCAAATTCACTCCCATACGTGATGTTGGAGGGGAGAAGGAGAGGTTATCGAGCTGAAAATGTGATGAGGGTATACGAGATGTCAAAAATTTTATACTGGAGTGTCAAGTAATAAAATTAGCCCAAATAACTAAGCCATTCTAATTTTAGCTTCCCAAGTGTATTTGGAGGGGAGTTAGAGCAAGAAACGTCTTCTTAAGAAACTTTTAACTATAAAATTTCTGGAATCTTCCATATATCCTCGCCAAATCAATCTACAAAGGTTAAATTTTGTATATGGGGTTAGTGGTTGACCATAATATAATCCCTTGAATTTAAGTTGAAATATATTTAAAATGACGGATTATAAAAATTTGAGTTGAGCTTGAGGAGCCTCAAATTTGTAAAAATGTAATTAATATGAACTCATACAATTATTGAAGACGAGAAGAAACAATAAATCCAAGTCAACTCCATGCATGATGTTGAAGGGCAGAAGGAGGCGTAATCAACCTCAAAATGTGGTGGGGCAACAATATAGGTCGAAATTTTTTTAATGAGGTGTTATTTGACAAAATGACCTGAAGTGGCTAATTTCTGTTGATTTTAGTTTCCCAAGTGAATTTGTAGGGGAGTTGGAACAAAAACAGGCTTTTGGAAGAGAATCTGCTGCAGAAAATATCATGAATGTTCCATATGTCATCACCAAATCCTCCTAGAAAGTTCAAACTTTGTATGTAGGGTTAGTTGGTGACCAGAATATAACCTCTTGAATATACCAGTTTATCAAAATTTGAGTAGAGTTTGACGAGCCTGAAATTAGTAATAATGTAATGAATATGAACTCATATGATTATTGGGAATAAGAAGGATACAATACCCTCAATTCACCGCCATACATGGTGTTGAAGGGGAGAAGGAGTGGTTATCGACCTCAAAATGTATTGGGAGTACACGAAAATTTTTATTGACGTGTTGATGACCAGAATATGATCTCTTCAGTTTGTGTTAAAATGAATCCAAAATGGTGGATCGTAAAAATCAGAAGATAATTTGAGGATCTTCTAGTACATACTTTCTTATAATTTGATAAATATATTTGAATTAGGTGGATATAGGTTTTTACTCCGAAGGGTGTAAGGAGTGAATGATGAGTTGCCGAGCCTTGTTACGGCTGCGACGCGTCTTACTTAGATCTTAATCACGCGTAGCTCTCAATGACTGAGTCCACCCAGATTCAGTCCAGGTTCTCAGGATAAGGATTTCGGTACAAGTCGACGACAATTAAACAAACACTTGTCGGACACGATGTAATGATGAATAATAAAACACAGTAACAGAATCACATATGATATCTACAAGTTCTCGATTCTTAACACGAGCGCGAAACATCTACGTAGTATAATATTATAACGACAATAGTACGCAAGCTTGATGTTAACTCGACAACGTACGTAGATTTATCGACTACAGTTTAACGATCACAACTTAACGTAGACTAGTTGTATACACAACTCGGTAGGTTGGAAAGCACCGAGTGCGACACTTATCGCTTAATTGCAATGTTGCCACTAGAGGGAAACTCGGCGTGGGCGAACCTCCCGGTTCATATTGTGTTCATATAATTATCGCATGGCAAGATATATAACATTTCTTTTAAGTTCAACTTTCGAGGTGGCTTTAGTAGAGATAAGGTTGGGGTTTTTAGACTTGCTATTGGGTGTGGCTTATAGACATTAAAGGATCAGTAACGTTATTTATAAACCTGAACAAGCCGCAGTTAAAAACTCAGCTCCAATAATGCGACTGGCTGCTTACGTTCTTCTTTTCAACCTTCTGACGTTAATTTATGATTTAGAAGGAGTAAGTTTGGGACCAGAATATCACCACTTGAATTTGGATCAAAATTATTTTGAAATTACGCGCCTTGAAAATTTGAGGAAAGCTTTAGGAACTTGAAATAGTTTACAGTTGATAAATATGAACTCATATGATTTCTGGAGATGAGAATTAGGCTATAAGGCAATACATCTTCATACATGAATGTATGATGTTGGAGGGTAGGATAAGCTGTTATAATCCTCAAATTGGGAACTGGTAAAAAAAGGTCGATGATTTTTTATTTTGGTATCATTTGATGAAGTAAGCTTGAAGAGCTAACATATTCTACTCTTGCCCTCATAAATGAACTTGGAGGGAAGTTGGAGCAAGAAATGGCTTTATAATTTTATAACTTCAAGAAGAAATTTTATGAATCGTTCATACCTTCTCCATAAATCGATCAAGTACTGTTAAACTTTTATTATAAGGTTAGTTAATAGTGAAAATTTGAGGAAACTTGAGAAGCATCAAATACTTGGTTCAAACTTGATAAATAAGAACTTATATTATTTTTAACGATAAGAATATATGTGATGATGTGGGGAGGGGGGAGAGTTTACTGTTCTCATAATGTATGGCTACAAAGAAAAAATGAACATTTTTCGAATATGGAATCAGATGATAAAGTATTGATGTGTGCCCGCTTAAAGAATATATTCCAATTTTAACCCCCTAATTAGATTTGAAAGGAAGTATAAAAAAACTCACCACGAGGCAAAGTATGCTAAGTGCCATCTTTATTGAATCTGATTTTATGATTCCAAACTACATCATGTGTCATTGGCAATACACACCTATATTAAGCAATTCCCCAACTTATCTTTAGTTTCATTTCTATAGTGGATGCCTCTGTCAAGTTCAGATCCGAAGTAGCAAATCTTTATTTCGCTCTACTAGACAATTTTGTTTTTGGTGCTTAGAATACGTTGTAATACGGAGATTAATTTCGTGAATCCTTTACATCTCTTCAGCAAATCTACATAGAAAGGTTAAACATTATAATTTAGGTTCAGTTGAGGACCATAATATTGTAGCGCTTCGTCTACTTCGCCTCCGAGGGACAAGTTGAAGAAATAGTAAGAATGCGTTAGCACGATCGTATTCGCAAACGAACGGCGCAATCGTTAGGTCGCGCCGAATATCTGCGTGAACACGTTCGTACTCGCAGCAATGATTTCACGGTATCCCACGTAGGTCTGCCGATGGCTGAGTAAACATAAACACTTTATGCTAATATTGTTTATTCGAACTACACTGCATGAGAACGCGTCACAAACTAAAACTAAACTTCGATACAAACTTATATTTATAATAAAGTAGTGAGATTCGGTTAACCAATCACAGCGTAGTATTATTTAAAGGGATCTGATTGGTCTTACTATATGAACCGTTGAATTTAAGATAAATAGGATACAAAATATATTCAAAATAGACGTAAGGAGCTTGAAATAGCTATTTGAAGAATATGGTCTGATATGATTGTTATGGGCAAGTACTACATATCTTAAATTCAACTCCTTAATTGGTTTTGGAAGGGATGCCTGAGAATTTTTAGGCTCACTAATAAATGTGACCAGCGGGCATGAAGGAGTTAACAACATTATTCGCAAATGTAAACAAGCCCAAATCAAAGATTCAGCTCTAGTAATACTACATGTTTATAAAATATATTACACTCCACTTTTCAACAATCTAAACTTACACCCATCCTATTACATCGTACGAAACTATCAGTAAAACCAGTGCTTCAGCTAACATCGACCTGCATCGATCCAGAGCCCTCGTTGCTTATACACAGCATCGTAGCATTTAGCATTGTATCTGCTTTTTAGGTTCGTTACGTTAATTTAATAAAGGCTACGATTTAAATTCGGCGTTTCACGCGAAATTTACCCACGTTTTATTCAATAGGAGGAACCCGTTGCACAACGTCAGGTAGATAGGTAATTTCTTACGTGACTGAAATATCTAAACGGTAACGTTTTAACGCCGCTCCCAATGAGCAATATGTACACCACGTATGGTGATAAATTAATTACAGAATTTCGTCGTCGTCAATTATTGGCGGGAAATGAAAACACTATGAAAAGGTTTTCAGTTCGTTTAGTCGCGGCCAATTAAATGAAAATTAATACTCGCATCGAACTAATTTGTTACCAAATTGAACCTCCGTTAACGGCGGAAGTATTATTTTTGCGAGATAACTTTCGCTTTCATTGTGCTTTCGTATCAAATTTAATTACCTGTGGAGTGCGAATATCGTATTTTGAAATAAGTATCCAAAGTGGGAGGGTTCGAATGAACCTCTTTTTTGATAATCCAGTTATACGAAGGAAATTAGAACTACCTCCATATATTAAACGGAATTAATTAATAATGTCAGCTTCAAATCAAACCATAGAGAGTAATGAAATTATTAATCGAATGAATGAGGGCGTTGAATACGTTAATTTATTTGTTATGTATTTTTGCGAGTTTCATTGCCTTCAGTAATCATATTGTAGGCGAACTTCGTCATCAAATAGAAGTATGGGTATTTTAATATGATTTCAATTTGTGCTGTTATGTGAAGTAATTCACATACCCTCGTAACACGATGATTCTGTATATCCATATGTGTTTTAGTTACTAAACTGAGTTTTATTCTTTTTAATATTGTGAACACCTCTTTGCATTTTCGAGTTTGAAACATGTGTGCAACACTTCTCAAGTCTACCCTCGTATCTTTCATTTCTGTTGACAGGTTACTTTAGATGTGCCATATGCATCACCTCCTCAAGGCACCAAGTATTTTACAATAATTGGACCCCATATCGACTGCATGGATGAACAATATTTGGTACGTAATGTTATTAAAATTGGTAAAGTATAGTTTTATTTTAACCTGCACATTTTATTCTTCTCTAATTTTCCTGTATTTAATGAACAGAAGGTGCTTATTTTCTTTATAAAATCGAGCTTTTTCCTCGTTTTTTGTAACCGTACATCACTTTGTACTTTCGAGATAATACGTGCTACCTTTGTTTTTTTTATGTAAATACGACTTTTACGTTCCTGCGAACGTATATACCGCTCCTTGTTAAAAGGGCATTATGTTGATAGTGGAGTTTTATCGTTGTTCGTCTAATTATATTCGCAAATAGTAGAGGACGCGTGTAGACGCTAAGCTGTAGGAGTGTAATGTATATGGATAATAATTATTGCTGTTGTAATTTATGTACAGGCTGAAAGTCCTTTTATCTTTTGAAGATTTGCAATTATGAAAACGTTGGTGTTTGATGAGTTGCCTAGATGAATTTCGGTCCTTATTGCGCGTTTATTTTCGAGTCGCTTTTATGTTTTTGATATACCATATGGCTAGAAGTTGGAATAATTTTAGACCAAATTGCCACCCGTTTATTAATTATTCGATAGTAAGGTATTTTAATGTGGGTTGTGTTCTGTTAGGACGAAAAATCAAATAATTTGTCAATTTGAAGAGAAAAAAAATGATCAAATAGTTGAAAGAAAATCGAATTTTTTTATTTCTTATTTTAAGAATGAAAAAATTATGAATTTTGAGACATGTGTAGGAACTCAAAAAAAAAAAATTTAAATATTATGAGAAATAAAAAAAATTGAAATTGAAAGACATTTTGATGATTCGGAAATTTCTGTTATACTTACATAGTGTTTTACTCCAATAAAAACTCCTTCATGCTATATAAAGGGCTACTCATGTGACACTCGTGTATGATAATTTGCCTATTCTAAGTTCTGAAGAGATCGAGATATATTTTAACAGCCATCATTGATCAATTTCAATTTTGTTTTTCATTATCCAAGTTAAGTGACAGTTTATTGTTTGCGCCAAAATGTGGACTATGCAATGCAGTATCACTAACAAAAAATAGTTAACAATGGATAGGATAAGAAGGGAGAAATAATAAAAAAAAAGTTTGAAATATGATAGAAAAAATTAATTATTTTTTCTCTTTTTTTCAGTGTTGTAGGAACGAACATAGGTCTGTTCTTGTTCCTGTTTTTGTTCCTGGAAAGACCCAGTCATTTGATCATGTTCTTGACTTGTTCTCATTGTCATTGCTTTTAACAGTTCTCATTCTGTTCTTCGTTCTTTCAATTCTTTACATTCTTGTTCTCGTTTTGTTCTTCGTTCTTTCAATCCTTTATCGTCTCGTTCTTGTTCGTTCTTCGTTCTGTTCTCTTTAATTTTTTTTTTTCACTTCATGTTTGTTCTTTATGCTTGTTGAAATTGAAAATGAATTAATATGTGCTTTCTTTAGTATTTTATTTTCTCTTTTCCCTCATGATTTCTATTCATTTTATGATGAACCAAGAACTTTCAAAAGAAAGAAGAACAACCCAAAATTACATCGTTATTGTTCTTATTCCTCAGCATTTTACATTACTTGGTTCTCATTTCGTTCTTCGATCTTTTAATTTGCAAATATCTGTTCTCGTTCTGTTCTTTGTTCTTCATACACATCAGTTTTACGTTCTTGTTCTTGGTCCTTTTCTTCAGGAACAATGAAAATTCTCCGTTCTTGTTGTTCTTCGTTCTCGTTCTTGGGTTTGTTCCTACAACAGTGCTTTTTTTGCCATTAATTTCAACAATGCTCTCTGCTTCACTCTACGTTTGAAAATTTTTTTGTAAGCTCTCACTCTATCCTCTATCACTACTCTCCAAGTTAATTCCCATTAATTAGCTCTTAAGGCAAAAAAAAGTTGTTTCTGATTTTTTATAGAAATTTTTTTTTCTTTCTTTGAAAAATTCTATCTTAAAATCGCAGCTAAGTAAGGATATGTTCTTGGAACCAAAATGTATAGCATTGTAGTATTACTAATCAACATGAAAGACGAATATAAATTTTTCTCATAAACATAAATTGATCGATTTGAACAGTTTTTCTTCATGCTGTAAATAGGCATTCCTATAAAAATTAACATCCATTCGCCTCTATATCCCGCCATGGCCCTTTCAAAGTTTATTCAGTTTTTTAGCTAAGTTTTTAATGAAAATTAAAGCTATTACAACCTATTTAATTTAAAACGAATGGGTCCGTAGAGGGTGAGGTCTTCACATCATTGCGTTTAAGACCACTCATAATCATCTAGCAAGTTCAACTGTTGGTATATTTTTCCCTACGCGTAGCGCTGGTAGATATGGATGAAAATCGCCCAAATTTTGGTAAGAGACTTTTTTTGAAAATGTAAAAAAGTTACTTTTTTGTTTTTTTCGATACATTTTAAAATGACCGATTACTCAAACTTTGAGAGGGGCTGGAGAAGAGGCAATAGCTCAGATGTTTTGTTTTCAATCTCAGTGATAAAATCAGTCACGGACACCAACATATCCAAATTTCAGCTTCTTAAGTGCATTTGGAGGGGAGTTAGAGCAAAAAATGATTTTTTAGGAAGTTTTGAGTCATGAAATTTCTTGAATCTTCCACATATCCTCACCAAATCCAGCTAGAATGATCAAACCTTGTATGTAGAGTTAGTTGGTGACCAGAATATGGCCTTATGTATTTGGTCAAAATGAATACAAAATAGCGGATTTTCAAAATTTAAGTAGAGTTTGAAGAGTCTCAAATTAGTAAAAAAGTAATTAATGAACTCATATGATTATTGGGGATGAGAAGTATACAATATCCTCAATTAATTTTCATACATGATGTTGAAGGGATGCAGGCGAGGCTATCAATCTCAAAATGTGGTGAGGGTACACGAAAAGTGAAAAAATTTTTATTGAGGTGTTATGATGAAAGGAATCCGAGTGACTAACTTATATTAATTTTAGCTTCCCAAGTTATTTTGGAGGGGAGTTAGAGCAGAAAAAGACTTTTTAAGGAAGTTTAAGTTATAAAATTTCTGGTAGGTATCTTTCATATATGTTCTCCAAATCAATCTACAAAGGTAAGATTTTGTGTATGGGTTTAGTGTTTGATCATAATATGACCTCTGGAATTTGAGTCAAAATTGATGCAAAATGGCGGATTATTAAAATTTGAGTAGAGCTTGAGGAGCTTCAAATTTGTAAAAATGTAATTAATATGAAATCATAGATTATATTGGAGATGAAAGTATACAATATCTCCATTTCACTTCCATACATGGTGGTAGAGGGGAGAAGGAGGAATTATCGACTTGAAAATATGGTGGGATACACGAGTGGTTAAAAATTGTAATTGCTATGTCGTATGATGAAATGAGTCCAAATGACTAACCCAATTTTATTTTCACATCCCAAATGAATTTGGAGGCGAGTTAGAACAAAAAACGACTTTTAGATAAGAAATTTAATAAGTATAAGAAATTTTATGAAACTTCCATATCTCTTCAACAAGTCGATCTGGAGTGGTCAAACTTATTACTAAAAGCTTAAAAATATAGGCTAATGTCATTAATGATTGTATGCATCACTGAAAAAAATATTCTAGTAATCGTTACTAGATTTATAAGAAAAGTGTGTTTACTGATGATTCAAACTTTTTAGCAATGATTATTAAAAATTCAGGAATGAATATAAAAACTATTATCAATATTGGGAATAGTTCCTGAACGTTTTCCTAGTAATCATTTCTGCAAGAATAAATTGGATTCATCCCCAAAAATGATTACATACCACAATTTTCCTGTAAATTTATAGTAAAGATTACTATAATATTTTTTTCAATGCTAGACATAATAATATATATTCTAAATTTAACTTCTTATTACATGCTTTTGGAACGTATGTGGTAGGGGTTTGCAGACTTGTTACTAGGCGTGGCCTAAATATGGGAAGGGGTTAGTAACATAATTTGCAAATCTCTAGTCATACGGCATACCTGCTTACGTTTCTATTTTAACCATGATTTGTACTTCAGTCTCAAGTTCGCAAACCTATCTGAACGAATTGGGGAAAATTTGTTTTTGCATAAATAAGGGAAACTGTCGTGTCGCAATATAGGCGCTTCCTCCCCCCAACAAGGATACAAAAAGCACTCGCGACTCATAGATATTTGTTGTAATTTTTCTACGTTGAAATTAGAATAAATGGGACCTGTCATTAAAACAAATTCATCATAAGGAAAGGGGGTACTTCTGGTAATGATGGTGGGGAAGAGGAGGGTGGTTTCGATTCATCAGGGAAAATTATCTAAGGTTTCAATATAATGTATAACCATTAAAACAGTTTATAACAATCGTAGTCCGTTTTTTATAGCGATTTTTCATAACACCCCTCCAAACCATTCATCTTTAGGAAGCCGTAGCTCCACACTCGTTCTTTCTTGAAAAATGGTTTATGGCTCATTTTATAGGGAATTGAAAGAAGAGTAAATTTTATTAGGATCTTTTTGCGCTAGGACCCAATGCGGAGGAGATAGGGGCCAAAAACTGATTTTGGGGGACATTTTTCCCCCTGGGGGGATACGCTCCACACCTAGGGGTCAGAACTTTTAGTATGTTGTTTAGAATGGTGTTTCTAACAACCAGAATTTTTCCGACCTCAGTGTTTAAATGCAATGGACTAAAACCCACTTTTGAAAAATGAATTCTCCAACATTTTGTATTTAAATATGAGGATGTCGCGAAGGTTTTTTTATTTAAAAGATTTGATAATGGAAATAATTATTATAAATTTAATAAATAATTTTTTTTTTTTAGATTAGTTTATTTAATTAAAATTTTTTTTTTTTTATTTAATTTTAAAATAAGGGTTGAATTTAAAAATTTTTTTAAAATAGAAATTAAATAAGAAAAGTTTGTTCAACTTTTAATTTTTAACATGATTTGAGTTTAAACCGATGTAAATTAATAAGTTTTTAAAGAAATCACTAGTTATAATTTACTTTCGGGAATTCACCGTTGAGTTAAAACGGTACGTAACGTGTCTAGAAACTGCGTTAAATTTTGAAGCGAATGAAACGAGTTAAAAAAAAAATCCTGCACCAAAATTAAACGAAAAATATATTCCTTCGTCAAACTTTTGCCGGCATGGCGTTAAAAAACGTTCATGGGAAGCAAGAAATTGGAAGACTTGTAGTCGAAACGCAAACCGTAAAATTTTCGATAAATTTTATTTTTATTAGATTTTCCTCTAAAACCATGTAAATGATTATTTTTTAGCTACGGGAATGGCGTTTGGTGTGTAATAATTTTAAACTATACGAATAGTATAAGCGTTTTATAGTCGTATATTCGTATAAGTTTAGTATATTGGCGGTGATGAAAAGAAACCGAGAGCTTTTAATTCTTGAACGGTTTCGCATGGCTAGGTTTTTCCATAACGTTGCCGCTTGTTGGTTAGACAACTTATATACTGATCGTCGATGCATGAAGCTTTTTGTTGAGAGTTTTAGTAGCATAAAGGAAATGCTGACTGAACGACGAGTCGTGGAGATACAAATTTAGGCGTTTTTCTACGCATCGACTGAAAAGTATTATAAAAGGGCGGCGTAAACTTAAATTTTATATAATAGTGATTAATCCTTCGCCGGCGAAACGATGAAAATACGTTTTGTTTTTACTCGTTAAAAAGCGGACGGCGTAATTATAGCGAGAGGACGTTAAAAAAAGGGTAATTTGGTGGCATTAATTAGACGTCGCTTGGTAAATATTGGCGAAAGATTGATGAGATTTTTATATTCCATCGCGTCCGCGGTAATAACCGAAGTTGGTTTTGCTTGCGTAGAAACCAGTAGCCGGTCAGAATAAAAAAACTACGTGTTGTTTGTGCTGTAAAAGGGGTCCGATTGTTTTACGAAGTCAGTTATTAAGGTCGGCGTACGTTTGCGGAGAATCAATTAAGCTGAAAGCTACCATCGATAATCAAGGCGAAGAAGATGTCAGATTGAAAGTTAGATTATTTCAGGTACTTGTGAAGTTTATCTTTCGGTAATTAAGAGTTTAAGTAACTTTTCGAGTACCCTCGATGGAAAGTTTATAGTGGTAGTTGACTAGCTGTCCGATTTTACGATATCGGTGTTCGGAGTTGACCCATTTGTGGATACGACTTTATAATTTTTTTTTGTTTGGTTTGTTTTGCAGCACGTGGAATATTTCATTTTCAGAGGCGTTTTAGGTATGTCGAAAGAAATCAATCATTTAATATTGGAGCTAACTGGAGATATAGTCGCTCCGAATACGCAAACTAAATGGGATTCCGCCGATAGTCTCGTTGTTCCTATAATGCCTCCTTCACTGATGGGCAGCTGTAAATTAATTCATATTTATTATGTGCTGAAGGTAGGTATCGCTGAAGTTTCATTTCAAATTATATAATATTATTTTCGACTGTTTTCATTTTTATTTATTTTTCATTTTTTAGCTGAATTATTAATTTAAAAACAAAAAAACGTAAGTAACTATGCAGCATTAGTGAAGCTGAGTTTATAACTTCGGCTTGTTCAGGTTTTGAAATAACGTTACTAACCTCTTCATGACTATAGGCCATTCTAAAACTGCTTAAGAAGTTGAATTTAGAACAAATGTAATATTTCTTGCTATGCAATGATCATATGACGAACGGATCGCCAGCACCAAAGAGCCATCAATGAAATTCAAGTATGTTCGGATAGGTTCGGATTCGCTGGTAATACTTTTGTTCAGAGTACTTAAGGCACGAATGAGGTCAAGTAGAATGGGGGTGGGGGACAAAATGCCCCTCCGATTCGCGAGACAACCTAACCTAAACCAACTTTGAGGTAAGGAATGTTGGTCTAAAAGTTCCAAGTCTGAAGGTTCGAACAGTGGAATAAATGATATGATGTAAAAATATTGTAGAAATAAATATCTAAAAAAAAAAAACAAATTAAGAAATAAAACTTGAAAGAAAAATTAACGGAAGAATCATTAAAAAAAAATTCCGCATGAATGAGGATTCGAACCCCATGCCACGCTGATTACCGCACAGCTACGAGCTACTCAGCATTCCTTGGCGGAAATTACGTATAGTAGTATAGCACCCTCATATAACTTACTTCTACACATAATGCGTGAATTTCATTGGTTGCTCTTTGGTACTGGTGATCAGTTCTAGATTATATGAACACATATTTCCCAAATTGTAATTACTTAAGGCTCCTCCAATTATCTCCAAATTTTTACGATCCGCCATTTTGGAACGATTTTGATCCATATTGAACAGATGATGTTCTGGTCATCAACTGACCCTACGAACGAAGTTTGACCTGTATAGGTCAATTTGGTGACAAGATATGGAAGATTCATGAAATTTCTTACTTATTGTAATTCTCTAAAATACGTTTGCTTTTACTCCCCTCCAAATCAATTTGGGAAGCGAAAATTAGAATAGGTTAGTCATTTGGACTCATTTTATCATATGACACAGCAATAAAATTTTTTGACCACTCGTGTACCCCCAGCACATTTTTAGGTCAATCACTAGGGATGCTAAAATAGGACTAGGTTAGTCATTTGGGCTCATTTTATCATTTGACTACTCAATAAAAAATTTTAGACATCCACATTTTGAGGTTGATAACACCTCCTTCTCCTTTCCAACATCATGTATAGAGGTGAAATGGGGATATTGTATACTTATCATCCCCAATAATCGTATGATTTAATATTAATTACATTTTTACAAAGGGCCTCCCCCATTAAGTAGGTAAAGTCGGCCCTTGACGCAAATTTGGTCAAAAGTGGTTCCAAATGTTACTTGGGACCTAAAAACATTCCACCTAAATTCTTAACCCCTTACCCCCCTTGTAATGGGCCCAAAGTATGGAACTACAAGTAATCATAATTTATTCATTGTACTATAATATGAGTACTTCGCTTAAAGTGTTTGGTGCTTAGCGAGAATCATCAGCACTGATTTTTATTGAGAATCCAGTGTAGAATAATTTTGTTTTTATTGATTTTTCCTCTCCGCATCATCATAATTGTCGTACAATTGAAAAACACAAAATTTTCAAAAATTGTTATTTTTACCCCCTCCCCGCCATTTTGGGCGCAATAAAAACCCTTCGAAAAGTATTTGAAGATTTTATCTAATAGGAAACTGAACGAAGAAAATTTTTTTACTAATCTAATTTACCCCTGATCCTACTCCTTTCAAAGCTATAAGCAAAAAATCACTTTTTTCAGAGGTTTTTGTCCTCACGCACATTTAGCCGGAGGGGTAGAGGAAGCAACTTTCAGAATGTTACTTAGGAAGGCATTCTTCGCATGTATGGTATAAATCATCTTTCCTGTAATTTTTTCTAGGTCCGAACCAAAAATGGACTGGGCTTTAAGTGTTATCGTTGCGGGCGGTAGTTGAAAAATACACGTTTTTATTCAAACTTCATTTTTTTCAGCATGTTGCACCCCCTAAAGGGACTTTGAAAAAATTATATGTTGTACCTAAGGGTATGACGAAGTTATGAAAAAAAATTCAGCAAAGGCACCCCCAAAATTTTTTTAAATTTTTTTTGAAATTTTCAACCCCCCAAAAATGAGGAAAAAATTTCAAAAAAATCTCAAAAAATTATCGTACGAACATACATGTACTACGTATGATCTGTGAAAATTTCAAAAATTTTCCCTCGTTCTTGGAAATATCGCGAATTGAATTTTTAGCATATAATGCGCGATAATTCCAGAAGGGGTGGGGTAGGGGGTCAAAAATTTAGGTGGAATGTTTTTAGGTCCCAAGTAACATTTGGAACCACTTTTGACCAAATTTGCGTCAAGGGCCGACTTTACCTACTTAATGGGGGAGGCCCTTTGAAGCTTCACAAAACTCTACTCAAATTTTGATAATTCGCCATTTTAAATCCATATTGACTCAAATTCAAGAGGTCATATTATGATCAACCACTAACCCCATACACAAAATTTGACCTTTGTAGATTGATTTGGTGAAGATATATGGAAGATACCAGAAATTTCATTACTTAAACTCACTTAAAAAATCTTTTTTTGCTCTAACTCCCCTCCAAAATCACTTGGGAAGCTAAAATCAAAATAAGTTCCGAAAATTTTTTATTGTGTAGTTATATCATAATTGAGCATAAGTGCTTATTCCAATTTTAGCCTCCCAAGTGAATTTGGAGAGCTGGAGGTGAACAAATGGCTTTTGGAGAGGAAATCTGTACAGGAAATTTCATGAATCGTTCATATCTTCTCATCAAATGAACCGAGAAAGGTTAAACTTTCTGCTGTACGATGTTAGTTTGGGAACAGAATATGACTTCTTGGATTTAGCTCAAAATAGATACAAAATAGGGGATTTTCAAAACTTGAAGATAACTTGAAGAGCTTTAAATTGCTATCATTTGAAAAACATGGGCTCATTTCATTATTGCAGACAAGAAATATTACATATTCCAAATTTAACTTTTTAAGTGGTTTTGGAAGGGAGAATATAGGTTTTCAGACAGGTACTGGGTGTGGCCTATAGACATGAAGGAGTTAGCAACCTTCTATGCAAACTTGAACAAGCCCAAATTAAAAACTCAGCTTTAGTAATGCGGTATGCCTGCTTACTTTTTTTAAAACTAGAATTCCTAAAAGTAATAAGCATCAATGAGGTCAAATCAGAGTAATTCCCGAACAGAGGGATTTTTTTTTTTCATTGAAGGGTAAATAAAATAGTCAAGTTCCTGTGGGCCAAAAAATGCTCTGAATAATGTAGTTGTTCATTTAAAGACGTAGATAAAAAGTAATATGACAAAAGAACTTACCGAAGCTCTAAATAAAAATACCTAATTTCTCCAACCAACGTAAAATTGAAATATTAATCGATAAAAAAATATTTTTCAATATTAAATTTATTATTTTGAATTTCTTTTTTCGAGATCATTCTAAAAGTAATATAGTTGTAGGAAGTTGAAATTAAAACAAAAACTCATGTTTAAGTGGATACATAGCCCTCTTCGCCTACTCTGGCTAAGCCCTCAGAACAGACACTACTTGATGTAAAATGAGGAAGGCATGTTATTTAAATATTAAAGAGTTTTGAACTTCAAATAGGAAATTTTGTCGAGAATTTATAGCTCTTCAATTCGTAACTGTATTAATTTTCAATGTGTGGGAAAATAAGCAATTGAAAATGCAGTATATGTACCATCATACTAATATATTTGAATTGAAATTTTTTTTCATGTATTTTCAGGTTAGTTTAGAATTTGAATCGAAAAATGACGATTTACAAATGCATTTCCCCATCACGATAGCAACGGTACCATTCAGAATTCCCAACTCTAATACACAACCTAACATATATTATGGTAAGATCCTAACTTCTATATCATAGAACTTCATAATTCTTGGTAGTATATGCGGCTTAAATTCAGATTTTCATCATCAAAGTTTTATTTTTTACTGTACGACAATTTTGTTAACAGACGTAGCCAGCGAACACGCCGAAGGGGGAATGTACATCGCCCCCGAATTCCTACTGGGTCAGGTGTACGACGGTGCCAATCAAGAAACGATAGTTCTATATCGTCCAGTTTACGTAGCTGTACGTAAACCTCAAGATGCCGATACCAGAAGTAATGCCAGAACTTGCGGCTCTTCAACGCCTAGATTGAATTGCATTTAGATGAAAAAAGTAAACCTATAATATCAATATTTCCTGAATTAAAAAAAAAAAAAAAAAGCTACACAAATTATATATAGCCTATAACGGCGTACCCAACTCGTGATATAATGATCATTTATTCATCAACGTGCAACATCAGCCGAGTGAAATTTTAGCTGTAGTACAATAATAGATTTTTGTATCTCGTTTCCTTTTTATACGTTTTTTTCCTTTTTGAAAAATGATCTCTTTTTATCGTCGAAAAAAAGTAACCATATGAAGCACTAGGTTTTGAAACGTGCCTATTTTTTATTCAATTATAAACGTACCTCTTATACGTGCGGATAGTGCAACGTTCGCGATCATATTTTGTAATACGTGGAAAGGCGTTACCTATTAAAGAACGCTTGTTTAGCGGATACAGCGATGTAATTTTTCAGCGTGGTTTTTTTCTCCCCATCTACATTTTCTGTTGTAATATAATAAATTTATTAAATGTTGATTATGTATATGTATTATGTTTTAACTTGTAATGCTCAAATTATTTACTTAATGGATTTTTTTTTTAATTTCTTTCGTCGGAGCGACAGAAAAAATATTTTTTTCTTTGTTAATTATTACGTTGTAGTTGATTATTACTAGTATGTGGTTTTTTCTATTTAATTTCAGCATTAAGTATATACACGATTTTTCGTGTCAGTATAATTTTCATTTAGATAGAAGATGATAACATTTCGGATAAAGGATGCACGTTCATAGTTCGTTGTCGTTAGAGATTATATGAATATAAATATAATAGTGATTTGAATTAATTTGTGGTTATTTGTTTTTCAATAAATGTGACTATTGCATTGATTAATAAATTTATTATTTTTTTTTTAACCGTAAGCTACCTTGCTGCAGTACCGCAGTTTCACTTTTATGGATATAAATCGCATTTGAAAGTTCCAGTAAATGCGTTCTCACAGTTATATAATTATTTATGTTGTAATATTAAGAAAATTAAAATTACAATAGAAATTTTTTTAGGAGTTAAATTTATTTAAAAAATATTATAATTATTTATAATACATACCATGCCTTCGATTGGACCCTAATGCAGGCAAAGCAGCATAATTATTCCCTTTTGTGATACATTAAAATACTTTCATATTACATTACTGGCTATAAACGAATCGTTATTGGTTGAAAAAAATAAGTAACAGTATTACCAACACACTATATCCAGTTAGTTGTTGATTAAAAGAGAATTTGGCATTTTGCCTATGTAACATTCATTTGGACGCACGACATTGATTAAGAAAAAATTATAAATTTCAAGTAGAAATGAAATTTCTAGTTGAGTAAAGTACATTAGGTAACAACTGATAGTGTGAAACAATGATCAAAAATATATTTCATCTAAGAATAATTATCGCGCCCTTGGTTCAATAACGCCACATCTCAAAAAAAGCAAAAAGGCCACATCTCAAAAAGAGCATGTAAAAATTCAACGAAAAGGTTCCCTTTTCCTATAATTTATTTTTAGAGTAAAATGAGCTAATTTTGTGTATCTATCACAGTTTTACCGATTTACATTAATTTTACCCAAAAATGTATGTAAAAAGAAGTACTTTTTTGAGATGTGCCCTTCTTACAATTGCAATTTTTTTTTTGAGATGTGGCGTTATTGAACCAAGTGTGCATATATTGAGAGGATTTTCAATTTGAATTTTTCTCAACACTATGCAGAATATTTATATTTTTATACAAAGATATTTTTTAAAGAGCAATATTCAAGCATTCAGATGAAAGTTTCACCTTATTTTTTGGTGAAATGGTTGTATTTTCCATCACCAGTACATGCGAAATAGGTACATAATATGTTATCTCGTAAAGTTTTAGACGACAAAAAGTTTTCAAGAGTAAATAAGTGGAAATAATAGAATAGGTAATATATTTCTTTCCATCATTCAATAAAATGAATATTATAAAAATTGGAAATGATAAAAAAGATTACAAAAATTCATTAATTTAAGATTCAAAATTAACAATAGAAAATTCATTCGAATCGTCTAATAAAGTATACACGGTATAAATATATAACATCGATTAAAATAATTTCAGTTTTTTGTAGATTTGTTCTTTTTGCTGCTGAAATTCAAGATAATCTTTTGAAGAAGCAAGCTCAGCTTTATCTGTATCACATTCACTTACATTAACCGGGACGGAGTTTTCATTATTTAATTTAATTTTAAATAAAGAATACATGAGATCGACCGCTTCATCGTATTTAGTATTAAAAAAGATATTCTTTGGTTTAACAAATTCGACAATTTCTTGCAGCTCTTTTAATGAGCTATGACTCGAATAGAAAACTTTCACGGAATCAACTCCGCCATATTTTTTATACGCCGTATATGGCACATCATACTTCCAACAGAGATTTTTATCATAATAGCCCTGAAAAAAACTCAAAGCGCAAGGTTTTATGACCTTAACTTGAAAATTTCGTTGACCAGTTAACCGATGGATGCAAGTGGATCCTCTACACGCGTGAACTTTCCAATCTTTTCGCTGAAGGATATCATCGACAGATTCGATGTAGGAACTCATTTCTTCGACGGTACTGTAAAATCTATAGTAGCTGGAATCATGAACGATAATACGAGATTTGATAGACTTGACGATAGCGAAAAATAGGTATTCGGTACCTATACAGGCTGGTATCTCGATAACGATTTTATGATTTTCAGACTTGAGGATCCATTCTTCTACCATGTTCAAGATTAATTTTTCGCTATCTTCGCGAGCAGGAAAATGATCAAAATCGGAGGGCAATGCGAAAGTAGAATCGAGGTAAAGGTCATCAATACCTTTAAAACTACCATCATCATTTATTAAATATTTTTGACTGGTTTTAAAATAATTTAAATTCATACGAAAGTCGCCGGTATAGAGGATTTTTTTATCATTATATTCTATTAGAAACATCACAGATCCTGGACAGTGAGCTGCTGGCAGGCAAGTAACGCAGACGTAGGTGCTTTCCAGTTCGTAAACGATTGTTGATTTATTAATAGGCAGTGAAATTATTTTATCAGGTTGAATACTGAAGGAATTTTAAAGTGAATAAATTATTTACTACTTGAGTAAGTCAACTGAAACAACTGATAGTGTGAAACAATGATCAAAAATATATTTCATCTAAGAAAATTATCGCGCGCCTTGGTTCAATAACGCCACATCTCAAAAAAAGCAAAAAGGCCACATCTCAAAAAGAGCATGTAAAAATTCAACGAAAAGGTTCCCTTTTCCTATAATTTATTTTTAGAGTAAAATGAGCTAATTTTGTGTATCTATCACAGTTTTACCGATTTACATTCATTTTACCCAAAAATGTATGTAAAAAGAAGTACTTTTTTGAGATGTGCCCTTCTTACAATTGCAATTTTTTTTTTTGAGATGTGGCGTTATTGAACCAAGTGTGCATATATTGAGAGGATTTTCAATTTGAATTTTTCTCAAACACTATGCAGAATATTTATATTTTTATACAAAGATATTTTTTAAAGAGCAATATTCAAGCATTCAGATGAAAGTTTCACCTTATTTTTTGGTGAAATGGTTGTATTTTCCATCACCAGTACATGCGAAATAGGTACATAATATGTTATCTCGTAAAGTTTTAGACGACAAAAAGTTTTCAAGAGTAAATAAGTGGAAATAATAGAATAGGTAATATATTTCTTTCCATCATTCATTAAAATGAATATTATAAAAATTGGAAATGATAAAAAAGATTACAAAAATTCATTAATTTAAGATTCAAAATTAACAATAGAAAATTCATTCGAATCGTCTAATAAAGTATACACGGTATAAATATATAACATCGAAATATATTTTATATTCTGTTGAATGTTGATTTTATTGTAATCAAAATACTCATAAAAATGAGCAAAGTATGGCCAAAAAACTACATATTCTCAAATTTTCTCGAAGTAGTAAATTTGTAAATTATTAATTTTTTTTTTTTTATTCCGAAAAATAGATTCAATATGGTGTATAGGTGTATGATTGTAGGCATTCATTTTCATGCGAATCTGGGAGATTCTGAATAAACTACAATAACTGGGTAATTTAACTTTATTGAAGTAGGTTTCTTGCTTTCAGAAGTTCTCTAATAATATTATTTTGTTTATCTTCTATTTACATGCAACGATGCAACACATACGTCTTATTCACTCAAATTCTACTAATTTCATAATTATATGAAATTGTCATGAATTTTTGAAAAAAAACAAGAATTAGAAGATATAGAAAGAAATTTTATTCTTTGAGGTATTTTTAGATGTAATTTTATGCGTAAAATTGAATTTCCGAAGTTATCTTAACTTCTTCATGCATCTTCTCATGCTAACTCAAAGTGCTTTCATTTAGGAAATTACTTTATTTCAATAACAAAATACTTGATATTTCCAAGGTATGTATGCTGTAAATTTTTCTTATCGATACTCTTCATCGTACTGTTTGATTATACCTGATTAATATTATTAAAGGTCATCTTCTCCACATCGGTAGCTTCACATCATGGATAAAAATACCGAATGTTCTAAACATAAATGTGAAAATGATGCCTCCTGGTCTCCTATACGGTTAAAGAAACAAAAACTTATTGAATCAGAATCTCCTGAACGTATTGAACTAATCAAGAAAGACTGTTCTGTAGAAAACACGAGTAACACTTCTTCAGACGATGATCTCAAGGATAAAATAATTAATGGGGCCATCGAACCAAACGATGGGCGAGGCAAGGATCAAAATACCCCAGAAGCAACCAATGATACCGATGCTTCGAAATCAAAAAGCTCAGCTACTATATTATCACTGTCCAATGATATTTTGTTGCAGCTTTCTTCGTATCTTACGCGAAATGATGTATACAATCTTAGTCGGTAGGTGTAGCGATATGTTATGAGATGTTTTAAACGGAAATAGTTATTATAATAGTTCATTTTCAAATATTATTTATCTAGGTGTCATCCACGATTATTCACTGTATGGGGTCATAAATCACGATGGATCAAAGTGAATACTGATTGCGATGGATCTTATCCTTCGCACGACGAAGAAGCATTATTTTTCCATCCGGGAACCAAGTATCTACGGATTGTGAAAACGAAAAAAGACGATAGCGATTTAGAAGATATGTGTTTTAGGGAGGATTTTTTTGAACATTTGGCCGATTACGCTCCCAATTTGCAGTCTCTTATCATAGAAAATCACGTTTTACATTCCTCATCGGTAGTAAAATTCGTTAATTAATGTTGAAATGAGAGGCTATTTTCAAATGTCAATGATGTTTAATTTTTTTCAACAGTTTTTGCTTAAATATTTACCGAACACTCTGACCGAATTACGTTTACCAAATGTAAAATTAGCTCATTTCGTCTATGATACGGGATATTTTCACCAAATCGACACAATGTTGCCGAATTTAGAGGTAATAAAGGAAAATATAATATAAAATTACTTGTAGTGCTTGGTTGTTAACAATTATAATTTAAACGATACGAATTTTGCGTAGATTGTCGATTTCTCTTACTGTCAGTGGTTCGACCCTCACGCTCTAATGGCCTTAGGCAAATGCAATAATTTGAAAGAGTTAAGAGTAACCGGTTGTCGAAACATGAAAAATTTCATACCTTATGCTAGTATAGCTACTTCATGCGGTTTCAAAAACTTGCAAGTATGTATTATTTAATCAATGGCTCGGCAGTTGGTGAATTTTTTTAATTATTTAACTTTTTTTGTAGACTGTAGACTTGCGTCTAACCGGTATTGTCGACAGAGAAATCGCGTGTTTCAATAAAACCAAATCTTTAAAGCATATTTATCTGGAGAAACCCCCGGATGTGCAGAACTGCGTTAATGAGGAATCAGTAACTGATATGTGCGTCTCATCGTTCACTTCGTCGAAAGATCAACCCGAACCTACTTCAGATATGGTACTTATCACTCGAATCCCCAAAGATGGTGGCTCCTCTGAAAACAACACACTAGAAACACTAGTAATACGAAATTATCCTGGTATTACGAATAGCACCTTAAGACATGCCCAGAATTGTCTAAAATCTTTAACATATCTGGATGTAACTGGGTGTAGTTGTACTATGGATGAAGCATCAGTTTTCAAAGTATATCGACCTGAAGTGACGTTGATATATGATGGAGTTCCTCTGTAAAATACAGCTTTATTCGTTTTCCCCATTTTAAAGTGCAAATGTTATGTAAAATTCTTCACTATCTACTGCCTAGACATTTTAAAATAACATGATTTTGTTTATTTATAGCTTGAAATATGGCTTAATTTTTATACGGAATTCCGCTTCTGTGAACATTGTTTCACTGGAAAACCATTGTTAATATTTTAATTTTCTACGAGTATTAAGGTTTTGTATTTTCATTCACACAATTATATATGTATTATTTGTAGTGAAATGTTTTATTGTTGAAAAAATTAATTTTATTCTCTAATGCTTACTACGACTTTTTCTGTCTTGAAACTTCCTAAAGAAAGTATAAACTTTTTAAAGTTCCTTTTTCCTCTGCTTGTATCGTAATTATACCCTTTTTTTCCAAATTTAAGAGAGTTGTTACATACAAAATTGAGAGTGATTGAAAAGTTTGCTGAATTTTGTAATCTTTCTTCTTTTTTGAATTGTATATTGATAAATTCGTATTTAAAGAGTGAAATTTTAAATCTACTTTCACATATTGTGTTAGGGGTAGGCGGAAAAGTTATTGTCCTCAAAATGTTATGTAAAGCGTGCAAAAGAAGAAAGGTAAAAAATTTTCAACTATGATTTCATGTAACCGAATAAGGCAAAACAACTGTAGATTTCCCACTTTTTTTTGGTAGGTAGTACAACCGAAGATTTCTCCTAACGCATCGGTAGCACAGCTATTTTTACCAATTTTTTTAAAACCTAAAGTTTTCACAACACACTCTTAAGTTCTCATTTTCTAGTCAAAATCTCGCTTTTTTTTTCAGTTGTTAGGCTAAATTTTTTTAAAACCTAAATTTTCGACATACTCTCAGATTTCTCATTTCTTAGTCAAAATCACTCATTTTTAGGGTTTTTGTTCTTCAAGTTAGGTCACGTTAAGTTTCTTGACGTAGTCTAGCGCAATCATTGGTTTTTTTGTTTTTTTTTCTTTCGTAAAATTATCAGAATCTGTGAATCAAAAATACAACCTTTACGAGACCTCTAAGTACCCCACTCCGTTGAAAATTTTCAATGGAAATATCCACAAAAAGTGATAAGAAGTTTGAATATGATGGGCTTACCGGGTTTATAATTCATTCATAGGCACTAACATTGTACCAAAATACGTAGTAATTATTCAAATTTAGTGATCTCAATTGTAAGGTATCTACATAAATAGTGCGAAATATCGGGCAAATGTGGGATTAGCTGTTATCACGGTTATAGAAAAAGTTGGTCGCGCCGATAACAGAAACATTCATTCAGTTATGATCTTGCTCTTCAGATTTCCTACACTCAAGAACTTCCCAACGTTAGTATTTTTGAATTTGAAGCTTCATTTCTTTTTCTTCCTCTTGGAATTAATAAAGTATTTATGAATTAAATATACTTTCATATTCATAGATTAATAACAAATCATCGCACGTATGTTATTTCATCACTGAAGAAGAGTTTACCTCGAGTTGGTACTCCCAAACCTAAAGTTACTGTATCAAAATTCCAAAAATTAGGAATTCTATCTGGTGTTATTTTTCAAGGAATTGTCGTCGCAAAATGTAGTAATGGTACCCAGGCTTCTATAAAAATAAAAACTGAACTCTATCCGAAACAACCAGGATCATTCGATTGGAGATTACTATGCCATCTACTACGTTCGGAAATATGGAGAATACTTCTAGCTGTGGCGGTAAAATGATTTTTCGCATCCTTCGAGTTTTGTACTTCATTGAAGTGATTTGAAAGAAATTTGTTCTAGGCTGCCATTGCTGTGGCCATTATAAATGTTCAATTACCCATCCATTTGGGTAAAGTGATCGATGTCCTATCCAATATAAATTTACAAAATGTAGATTCATCATTTTTACAGCAGTTAAAAGAACCAGCAGTAAGGTTGCTCTCAATTTATGTTCTGCAGGTGAATATTGAAAATGAAATTATTACATTTTTACACTTGTTCAGAGATGTATGATGAATGATTTGTGTTTCGTAGGCTTTCTTTACATTTGTATATGTTGATTTACTGTCGACTGTTGGAGAAAATTTGGCTAGCAATTTGAAAAATAAGTTATTTACTTCGGTTATGCAACAAGATTTGGCATTTTTTGACAGAAATCGTACAGGAGAAATAATTGATAGGTGAAAAACATGGAATATATCTTAATTTTTAGATGTGTGATAATGTTTGTGATGATATTACAGGCTCACTACTGATGTACAAGAATTCAAAAGCGCTTTTAAATTATGCGTGTCTCAAGGTATAAGAAGTGGCACCCAGGTTCGAATGATTTTTTAAATGACCATGAACGATGGATAATATAAACTTCTTATTTATAGTTCGGTATTTCAGATTTTAGGCTGTGTTATTTCACTAATTTCCATATCTCCGGAAATGACCGGTGTTATGTTACTCATATTACCAACGTGTATTCTTATTGGTACCTTCATTGGTTCAAAATTACGAGCAATGTCTAGAGTAGCCCAAGACCAAGTAAGACATACGATTTGTTTTTTCCCATTTTAAATTACCTTACCATTTTCTCACTTCATTTTGTAGGCAGCTTGGTCGACTATACAAGCAGAAGAAGTTATTGCTAATATACGCACAGTTAGAGCATTTGCCATGGAACGTCACGAATGTGAAAAATTTAAAGAAGAAGTTGATAAAACTGGACATCTATTGAAAAAACTTGGCTTCGGAATAGCTCTTTTCCAAGTGCATATTATTTCTATTATTTTTTTTTTCTTGTCAACAAAATTATCGCTTCCGTATGAAGTAAATTTATTTTTAGGCTGGTACTAATATTTTCCTAAATGGAATAGTCTTATTAACGCTTGGAATGGGCGGATATATGTTATCATTGAAGAGATTATCAACTGGAAATATCATGTCGTTTTTAGTAGCGATGCAAACTATACAGAAATCTTTAACGCAAATATCTTTGTTATTCGGATATTTTGTCAAAGGTGTCGCATCCGGAACCAGAGTTTTTCAAGTACGAAATTGATTTGGATTTTAAAAAACTGACAATACTTATGTTTCTCAGACAAATTATTGAATTGTAGTATATCGAATTAACACCAAAAGTACCCTTACTAACGAATGCTGAGAACATTATTTCAATCGATTCATTCCAAACTGATATCAAATTCGAAGGTGTCAGTTTTAGTTACCCAACTAGACCGGAACAAGTAAGCCATAAATTCATCATTACAGTCTTACGAATTCATGAAGAATATTGTGATTCGATTTTCTGGTGTTTAGATAGTGTTGAAAAATTTCACTTTATCTATCCCTGCTGGTAAAGTTGTAGCTATTGTTGGTTCCTCAGGGAACGGTAAATCTACAGTGGCTGCTCTGTTGCTCAAGTAATTGTCGTTAATTTCCTATACCATTTTTTAACGTAATGAAATAAATTCTCTATTTTTTTTTTTTCATGAATAATCATCTAGGTTTTACAATGCAAATAAAGGACGAATTGAAATTGGAGGTGTAAACATCAATGATTTAGATGAGAACTGGTTACGTGGTAAAATAATTGGTTTCATTAACCAAGAGCCGGTGTTATTCGCCACCTCAATCAAAGAAAATATAAGATATGGTAATCCATTAGCTACAGATGAAGAGGTATTTATTTTCGCATTCTAACATCATCCATCTTCAATAAAAAAAATAAATAATAGCTTCGTTCTGCAGGTTTATGAAGCTGCAAAATTAGCGAATGCGGATAATTTCATAAAAGGCTTCCCAAAAGGCTACGAAACTGTAGTAGGAGAAAAAGGCATCGCGATTTCAGGTGGTCAAAAACAACGTATAGCTATTGCGAGAGCGTTTTTAAAAAAACCTAAGATTCTGGTTTTAGATGAAGCTACTAGGTAATGGAAAATTTTATTTTTATTTTTCATGTGTTTTGAAAAGTAATTGATTTGATTTGAAATATAATTATGTTTAAAGTGCTTTAGATACCATTTCTGAGCAACAAGTACAGAAAACTTTGGAATCTGTGATGCAAGGAAAAACCGTAGTAGTGATAGCGCACAGATTGACTACAATTAAAAATGCTGATATAATTGTTGTGTTAGATAATGGAGTTGTTGTTGAGGTATGCTGAGTCAGCTATGCCTGTGTAATATTTATAGTTGTTGAGTTCAGTAAATTTCATTATTTTATTGATCTTAGGTTGGACAGCACGATGAACTGTTACAGAAAAAAGGATTTTATTGGAATTTAATGAATAAACAAGAAAAACAGAAACATTCAATCGAAGGCTCTGTTCAGTAGTTATTATAGAATTTTTTAATGTTATGTGAATTTTTTTGGCGACTGTGATAAATTATGAAGAAGAATTCAAATCGTTGTTTGATTTTTGTTTTACATTGTGTCACTATGGTTGCATAAATATAAATTGAACGTTTATTCAAAGTAAATAAACCTTAATACATAAGCAAGAGAACAAGAGGTATCGATGAGCATTTCAAGAGAGCAAAGAAAGCGAAGTTACCGACTTAATTATACATTATGTTGTTTTTTTTTTACATACTTTCATGGTATAATTTGCTGAATTTATCTATTCAAACTTAGAAGGCCAATTTATCAAGTTTCTGGAGATTAAGGAGCGCTATAGCATAGACGTGGACATGGTACCAATTGAAAGGAATACATTAACTATTGATCAAAATTGAATAAGGAAAAAGGAGATCTTAATTATCTTTGCTTTCAGCAATTTTAATTTTATTTGTGATTAAAAAAGAAAAAAAATGGTTTTACAAGGGGTGATAATTTTAAGAAGTTTTCAATTTTCTTCGTTTCATTTATTTTTGGAGGATGAAATTTATTGTTTGCTGCAAGATTGCTACATTTTAATAACTTGGCGATTTTAAGGTGGGATCCTCATTTTGTTGCTTTTAAGAGATAGAGCGTTGGTTAGCATCGGTTTCCAATTTCCGAAAGTAATAAAATTTTGAATCATGAAAACTAATAGGTGTCCATTTCATAATTTTTCCATCTCTTCGCCTTTTATTTTGATGATATTATTTAAAGTTTGCAGAACTAAGAAATATGAATTTTGGGGTTTCCTTTTCATTATGTATAAATTTTGAGTGCGAACAGAGTCCTATATGAGATTCTGGAATTTTGAATTTTTCTATATTTATTTTGGGTTTTCTTCATCAAAATACATGTTGAAAAACTTTTTTTTATCGCGGGTATTGGAAAAATGGGTTCTACAACGAACAAAGGGTAAAGCTCTTTCTATGATCTTCTTAGTAGGTACTCATTTCAGCATAATTTGTTGTAAAAAGAGTAAAAAAGCGCAGAGCTTGGTACCTCGGTGTTTTTTTTGGTCAGTATAGCATCAGTATTATATTTTAATTTCCAAAAGGGTCGGAATGGTACTGATAATTTACCATTTTACCACAGACTCAAGCTTGCTGAATTTGCGAACTAGTGCAGTTTCATTCAATTACCTTTTTATCCTCACTTTAGGATCGCTAGCGGCTTTTCACACGCCGGCTTATCATGACAACAAAACAAAGATTTGTGTGCGAAAAAATTTATAGTTACATCTGACGTGTAAATTTATTTGAAATTACTTTAGTTTGCGTGGTTATAAAATAATCATAAAAATCCAAAATGATTCAGGGAACTATTGAAGAAATAAAGCGAATGAATAAACGACAGGTAAATCATTTTATTAAAAACACAATTATCTATGTGTTTCACTACTTCAATATGATGCGGTAAAAAGAAAAATTAATTTTCTTCCCATTTTCAGTTTATTTATCAAGTACTCAGTTTCGGTATGATAGTTTCTTCCGCATTAATGCTATGGAAAGGCCTAATGGTATTAACCGGCAGCGAAAGTCCAATCGTTGTAGTGCTCAGGTATGGTTTCATCGTATCATTCATATTCAAGTTTCATTGATTAAATACTCATTTCATGTCTACTTTTAGTGGGAGTATGGAGCCGGCATTTCATCGAGGAGATCTCTTATTTTTAACTAACAATAAAGACGAACCAATCAGAGCTGGTGAAATTGTCGTATTCAAAGTAGAAGGACGAGACATTCCTATCGTTCATCGTGTGCTAAAACTGCACGAAAAGTACTTTCTCATTGATTATTTAGTTGTTAAATATCCTTGTAAAATGAACCTAATTCAATTAACTCGTGTAGGAGTAACGGAACCATAAAATTCCTTACTAAAGGTGACAACAACAGCGTTGACGATAGAGGTTTGTATGCTCCTGGGCAGCAATGGCTTACTAAAGAAGACGTCGTTGGTCGCGCTCAGGGATTCCTACCACATATCGGTTTAGTTACTATTTACATGAACGAATACCCTAAAGTGAAAGTGAGTTTGAATTGTGAACCGTTTCTCAAAATCTTATATCGCAATTGATGTATTAATACAATCATTGATTTTTCAGTACGCGGTATTAGCTTGTTTAGGTATCTACGTACTCCTTCATCGAGAATAATTCAATCTCCTGTACATCCAGCTCGTTGTTGGTTTACATGTTAAATATGTATAAAAATGTCTGTGTGATACGTATTAAGTTAGATACGTCATTCTAGAATATGTTGTTGTGAAATGATTTTTGTTTGAAGAATTTTGTACATTGAAATCGTTATTTAAGAGAATTCATTTGCTAGATTTTTTCGTTGCTTGCTCTTTTGCGAACGTTCCTGCGCGTGTTTCTTTTATATTCTCAGTTATTTTACGCTATTTTTATTTTATTCGTAAGCAGGTTCTGTCTAAATTAAAATAAATTATTTTGTTTGAATTTTATTTTCTAAATGTAAATATTGTCTATGCCAACACATTCGTTTGAAAGAACTTGAATGTGAAATATTCGCCATTTACATTATACAGTAAATGGAGGGCAACATTTATGGTGTGGAGAGTACATTGTACACGAATGTTTGCATACGTGTTTTTCTGCGAAATCACCATTTTTTAAAACACTTCTCTCATTCTAATGGATCGTTTCACTTGAAATTTAAAATACACATTCCTTACAATTTTATTACTTTAAAGATCTTCAATTAAATGAATATGAAGGTGTGATTCAATACAGATTACCCACTTGGAAACATGTATGTATTAATGAATGATTTTTCATACAGATTCACAAAAATCTCCCTACCCACTTGATGTATCATATTTTTTCCACGTCAAAAACTCCTCCCCTACCCCTTCCAAACAAAAATATAAAAAATAAAATTTGAATTTTTTATTTTTTCAAGTTGCACATCTTTGGAGAACTATTTTGGAGGCAGTTATCAAATTTCAAATAGTATAATATTACATTTGAATTCTCATGAGTTATGAACGTAGATATTCAAAGTTGTATCATTCGAAATTTGAAAATAGGCTCCGAAATTGCTTCCTGAAAATGGTAACTCGAAAAAATTGTTTTTTGACTTATGACATTATTTCATTCGATGAGCGATATGTAGTATACTCCTTATCCCAAATAATTACATGAGTTCATATTAATTAAATTATTACTAATTTGAGGCTCCTCAAGCTCTACTCAGATTTTGATAATCCGCCATCTTGCATCGATTTTGATCCAAATTCACGAGATCATATTTTGATCACCAACTTACCCCACACACAAAGTTTGACCTTTTTAGCTCGATTAGGTAAGGAAATACATGGAAGATTCAAAAAATTTCATGACTCAAAACTTCCTCAAAACGCTGTTTTTTGCTCTAACTCGCCTCAAAATGCCTTTAGGAGGCTGAAATTTGGATATGTTGGTGTCCGTGAATCACTCTTTAATATGAGATCAAAAACAACAAATTTGAAGTGTTTGCCTCTTCTCCACCTCCCCTCAAAACTTGAGTGATCCGTCATTTTGAAATGTATCGGAAAAACAAAAGTAATTTTTTGCATTTTCAGCAAGTCTCTCACCAAATTTCGCGTGGAGGAAAAACATACGTATATCATACATATCAAAAAGTTGGACATTTGTCAGATGACTACAAATAGTCTGAAAATTTCAAAAATTAGAAGTCCCCACCCTTACCCAACCACCTTCCAAACATCAAGAAGGTTGTAATAGGTATTATTTTCAAGTTAAAATTCAACTAAGCCTTTAAAAAAAGAAAAATGAAATAACACACTTTATTAAGTAATAATTTATTAAAATTGTCAAAATTACACATAAAATCCGCTGGATAAATCGTAACACGAACACGCGCGTACAACTGCAGATAAATACGGTTAATTCGTACCACAAAACAGATAATAAATATTCGTAACGACGACGCCAACGATTACAGTGCAATCGTTTACGTTACAGTCCAATTTGTAAAAACAATTTT
Source organism: Phenacoccus solenopsis (assembly GCA_009761765.1). Taxonomy (NCBI): domain Eukaryota; kingdom Metazoa; phylum Arthropoda; class Insecta; order Hemiptera; family Pseudococcidae; genus Phenacoccus; species Phenacoccus solenopsis. The sequence continues at coordinate 20,141,512 of CM019755.1, read as the reverse complement.
TACCAATGTTAACGATAACAAAACGTAATAAAAATTTTCCGTTACGCAATACGTACTCTCAACGATAACCTGATAAACGCGGTAGTTATAGAAAAAATATAATAATTTAAAAAAAATAACAATATCGTAAATTTTAAATTCAAATGAAAAAAAAAAACCATAAAGATTACAATAAAAATGAAGGAAATTAACGATATTATAATACGATACATAATATAAAAACCCGATATACATAATCGTTAATATACATATTATGAACTAATAACAAATATACAAAAAAATTTTTTTCTTGTTTTAAAACAGAGTCGACAATGAAATTCCACCACTTCTTCCTCCATCGAAGCTCATCGCTTGCATATTTTCGATGGAATTTCATCGACGAAGGGTGAAAAAAAAATGAAGAAAGTTAAAATGTCTCAGATGTTGAGCGAATGAAAAAAAAATTAAATGGCAACACAGGGAGATAATTTACTAATTGGGAACTGGAGCCGAAAAGATAAAAATTAAAATACATATTTAAAAAAAAAACAGTCTACAAAATATTGTACTAGACAGAAGATATAATATTTCAACACTACAAAATAACTTGGTAACGGTTCAGGTGCTTGATAACGTCCATGCTGTACCTGAAATAACTATACAGGAATAAAAAGGTATTTCGAAATATCTAGGCCAATAATAAACGTATCACATGACGTATAATTCATCAAGCACGCTTTACGAAAATACAATTTCAACAAAACACGGTGCAGATAAACAGGGAGTAAAGTGTGTATTATATACACAAGGCGCGATAGGTAGTATATTACATAGGTATATATTTAATAAATTACCATACAGAATACATGAAGTAATTATTTCTCGAATTCTATTAATACGATAGTGTACGTTTCAATCGTCAGCTGCAGGCGGAATGGCATCGTCGATTGTAGGCGAAACTGCATCGTCGTCGTTTTTCGTTTCTTCACTGGGCGATGAAATGGGATCGTAACGTGGAGGCTCGGTACCCCTCGGGCCACCTTCCATGGCGACTAAATGCGAAGGTCCGTGATGCACTGGCGCCGCGTTACCGTGTAGTCTTTCGCCTTTACGCCATAACGTTATTTCCTGTAGGAACGGAAAGTGTTTTAGTTATCTTATCTAGCGGTGACGTTCGGCTATTATCGATGCTCACTTGTTGCTTGAAATATCGCCTATCTTCTTCATCCATTAGGACCAAATTCAAGTAGTACTTAACGGAGAATTTTTTATTAATATCGCGCATAGTAGGGGTCAAATCGTATCCAGCTAGGAATACACGAATCGGTATACTTTCACCGCGAACTGGAGCACCGTCCATGATTTCGTATTTGGCGATCGTTTCGTTTTCGGTGAACATATTCGGGCCTAAAGCATTTAAGTGAGATTTACACTGAGGAAACGAGGAAACGTAAATGAAGCCGATTTTTGGATCCACCTAGTTGGAAACTTTATCGATCAAGCGGTTGTATATGAGGTCCGTGATAAAGTTCCAGCGTCAGTTTTCGATAATAACCCTCTACACAGGGGTAAGGGGAGGTGTCAACGCGGAAAGTTGAAAATATATTAGGAATCGCTGGTGTAACGTTCATGTTTTCTAATAGCCTAAAGCGATTATTTTCATTATGTTTTATCTATAGGAGTAATTTTTTCAATTTTTTCAAGAATTATTTTTTGATTTTCTTCATTAACTAACCTAATATCAAATAATAATTGATTAAAAATTAATAATAATTTTTTTTTCAATTTTTTATACATAATTTTAGATTTTTATATTCATTTGATTATTTAAATTTTTAATTTTATAATCCTAGACATTGCGTGAAGGGTATTTTTCGACAATCACCTCATATCGAAGGGGCGGGGCGGGGGGTGATTTCTTTATTTTTCAATATTTTGACATACTCCACCCCCTCTTCTATACACACTATCGATTATCTCTCATTTCCGTTCCACAATCTGAATATACATAAATGATATCATTTCATTCCACGAAAGTTTCAGGTCGTTGAACATTTGCGTTAGTATCGAAAAATTCGATAATCGTTTTTTTCTGTCCCATTTCGAACCCTTTTGCGCGGAGTAAAGGGACCAAAACTGCGTGGAACACATTGTTTTAAATACCAATATTACAGGATCAAAAAAATTTTGGTCCCATATACCCACCCCTGATCGTACATACTGTAATTTCAGGACTTCTGAAAATAGGTTTATAATACTGGAAAAAAATTTGTTGAGGTAAAATAGCACTTTAAAGTGCTTCCCAATTTAGAGAACCTTCTGAACAGTGAATCATCGATTTCGACTCAATGAAGTTACATGGAATGCACATCACTCGGGAAAGAACTTACCACAAAAATGTCAGCTGCTAAATTAACATGGAGGTAAATGAGAGGAGGAGGATGAGAAGGAGGGGGGGGTAAAATTTTGAAAACTGGATAAAATCATAAAAATTATGAAAATGAAAAAATGTAGCGAAAAGAGACGGGAAACAGAATATATTCATAAAAAAATATATAACAACTAAAACAGACCATAAAAACCACCCAAAGGGGAGGAGGCGCTCAATTTTTTTTTTAAATAATTTATATAACTCCGGTGAATGTAAATTTAGGGCCTAAAATTTTTTACTCTTCATTGGGACGATATACCATAAAATTATTTATAAATAATAATTTATCATTAAAAAGAATTATACCTAAATATGTAAAAAAAAATCATAAATAAAAATAATTATTAATATAATTAATAATATAAATTAGTAAAAAATAAATCGTTTACCAACCTATTTTTGAAGAATTTTGGAATTCACGCCACGTTCGAGTATCACCATGGTGAGGGGGGAGAAGGGGTTATTTTTCGAAAAATAATAAAATTCCGACAGATATCAACTTCAGCAGCTGAAACTTCCTAGAACTTTTACTGATGTGATATTTCATTCTCTAAAAATTTTAGAAAGAATTTGGAATTCATGTCCCTTTCAGTAGTTGCATTTTTTCCTAAATAATTCCTCCGCTTCCCCTAATCAACATACACTTACGATGAGTGAATTCCAAAATATTTCGAAAATAAGTTAAATGTGAGACATATTATGCAATCAAAGTGTCTAGGAAGCTGTAGCTGCTAAAGTTGATATCAGCCGAAGTTGAATTATTTTTCAAAGAATTAACACCCCCCCTCCCCCACCACCTTTAAAATACACATACAGCGCAAGAATTTTAAAATCTTTCGAAAAGGGATGAGGCAAATGAAATATCGCTCCAATGAAGCGGCCATTTCAAAATTAATCGAAAATACGCTATTTTAATTTTTTTTTTAATTACCCCCCACCTTGGATCGTTTTTATGTTTTCCTTTTTCGGGTGAACTGTGTTTTCAGATGAACATATTTAATTTCCTTTCACTTTGAAGTACATTTCGTGATTTTCATAATTTTCACGATTTTACCCAGTTTTCAAAACTTTAAGACACCTTCTACAATCCCTCCCCCTTTATATCAATTTTAGAAGCTGAAATTTTTGTGGTAAGTTTCGCGGGTGATGTGAATTCCTTCAAAATTTTTCTAGTCGAAATCGTGATTCACGGATCGGAAGGTTCTCTTATGAGCCATGAAAAGTGATTTTATCACTTACTTCCTAACATTGAAAAAAAACTTCAAAAACGATACAAAAAGACTACGAATCTGAGAAATACCGGAAAAACTCAAAAATGTCTAGGATCTGAGGCATTTGATTTAGACTTGACAGCATTCCTAATTCGAGTTTTGTTGCGAGTGAACATTATCCACAGTATGTCGATGGATGCGGATATATGGAAGGAAGACTGAAGCGGGGGAAGGGAGAGCAAAAGTCAGGTAGGGAATATAGTGAATGATTATATTAAATGTATTATCTTGAAAATGGGAAATTTTTAAAAATGCTATGCCTGTTGTTAAATCTTTACTTTGGAGTGTTATATTGAAAAAATATCAACATCTGGAAATAAGTAATACAATTCATTTTTATAACTCAGACTGAAATGAAGAGTACTTAAGTAGAAATTTAACCCCAACATTGTTTCCAGTATTTAAACTCCATTTTAAGGGGTCCTCAAACTACAGTACATATGACGAAGAGTGTGGATCAAAGCGATTCTGAAAAGGAAGAAAAATATTTTTTCATACTTGCGGGAGAAAAGCGCTACTTTACCTCCCGCTCGCTAATCGCTCGGGTCTCAAACGAGCGCTTTTCTCCCGCATTTAGGAAAAATTTCGTTCACTACTCGGGAGAAAAATTGATTCTAGACTCGGGTGACAAACCTCACACTCCTCAAGAATTACTTGTACCTCCCTTGTTGTGGAATATACTATTTGGTTCTAGCGAGTCATAAAAAAGCCTCACCAGCTCAAAATGGATATCTATGATTGAAAAAACATCCAGTATACAATGCCTATGATGATAACTAATAATTGTAGGCAATTGAAAAAAATACATATATTCCAATAATATTCATATTTTTTCAATTTTCCACTTTGACACCCCTACATCCCTATAGGAAGTTATTATCAAAACCTGTTGCTGGGAATTTATCAAGGCGTCGTATACAACAACATATAGTCAATAAAGTGTCGAAGTAGATGAGCCCAAGAACCGGCCTCATTTACACTCCTTTGAAATTTCTACCAAGTTAACCTACCAGTGCCGGTGGTTTCTCTTTTTATGATGGCAATTTCCATGTGCTTGATTTTTATTCGTACTAGTAGAAAATATATTTTACCGACAATCACATCTCGTAAATGATATCTAACGGTGAAATGTTTGGTATTAGTATAAAGGAAAAATAATTAACTGGAATAATATTCCAGAGGAAATGGAGGAATACTGCACTAACTTGCACTTATTGTATTCGAATTCAATATGCAGACATTCTTCGATACCAACTTCCATTTTAATACTGTTGTTCATTTCCGGATACGAAGAAAGCGTGTGAACGATGATATCCATCTCTTTAATAATATCTGAGATTCGTCGAACGATGGTAACACGCAAAAAGTATCTAAAACAATTCATTTATTCTATAATTCAAGATAACATTTTCCCCTCAATTACGATTACTGGAAACATACCTTAAACGAACATTAGCACCAGTATACGATTCGTAGGGCTTTTCGACATTAACAAACTCGAAATTATAACAAGTACTGTGTTGGTTAAGTTCCCCTGGCCTCGCTAGTTCTTTCACTAAGGAAACGAATTCGTGATGATTGCCACGATCGTAGTATAATTCAATTTGACCGATGAATTCGATCTTAATTCCTTGATGTTCGAGTTTACTTCCTGGTTTCTTGAGCACAATGATTACCTAAATATGACATAGAAGATTTTCATTTTGGGGTTTTTCACGTTCATTTGAGTATATGCGATGAAACCTACTTTTCCGCTAACACTTTCGCCATCGTAATACAACAAGTGTTTCTCTTTTCTACCATCTTCGGCTTTAATTTCGGCGTATTTACGGGTATCGCGACCATCGAGGATGACATCGATATCGGCGCTTTGGCCAAAACCAAAAAAGCTCTGAAACAAGTATTATCATATTAACGGCGTTTAGTGCAATGCAGATAACGACTAGTAACAGATGGTGTCTGTAAGATACATCTTTTACGCGATGTACGCCCTATATTGATATGAAATAATAGACGAATTAAGTTGATTGAAATTATGTAATGAGTATTACCATGTTTCGCGTATGTAGCTGCTACGGGTAAAGAATATCAGAATAATTTTACCATTGTACTAAACAATGAAAGTAATGATTACTAAGCACTCATTTTCATGATATGATTAAACCCGAATGAATTGACACTAGGTAATTGCACGAAATTAGATACACAGCAAATGCAAATAGATAAATTTTTTCTTACTATGAGAGGACTGGGACCATAATAAATAGTAGCTGCAGGCAGCATTTCATTTGAGACAGTTCGTTGACTGTGTGGTTTTCGGATTGTCGTGTTTTATTTTTTGTTGATATGGTGAAACCTGGTAAAAAAATATATGATGAGTAGTTTAAAATAAGGTTTATAGAGGGCAGTGACTGAACTCTCTGGGCTTCTTCATGAACGCTCCCCTCATATTTTTATCATGTTAATGACCTGCACGAACATGAAAATGCGCGAAATCAAGAACATTCGAATTTGATTTTGACTTGTCCATTTAAGGCTTTTAATTCATTTTTATAAGTTTAAAATTAATTTTAATGAATACTGTTATACAGTTCATTACTTCCTTCGTTAAAATGATCAAAAAAAAAGAAGGTAAGTAGTTATAATTTCCCCTCCAAAAGACTTTTTTTGCACTGGCTCCTCTTCATAACAACTTAGGGGGCTAAAGATGAAATATCTTAGTCAGTGAAGCTCACTTTATCATTTGTCAGTTGTCACTATAATCAAAAGTTATCGACTTTTCGAGTTTTCGTTCACACCCACCATATCGCACCCCTACTGGAACAACACCACATCTCAAAACACGTCAAATAACCAAAACTCAAGAAAATTGCTTTTTATTTGCTTTGTAAATAACGAAATACGAATTCAAATTCATTTTTTTTCATTGACCCTTACAAATTTTTCACGTTCTTTCCAATGGTAAAGGCAGATTTTTGCAACCCAAATTATTTTTGGTAGTTTTTTGAGATGTGGTGTTTTTGCAGTCAAGGATTTTTTTTGAGATGTGGTGTTGCAGTAGGGGTGCGATATTTTGAAGACAATAATCCATACTCCTCCATTCCAAAATCATGTGTAAAGCTAAAATTAGCTTATATCATACTTCTCATTACTAGTAATGATATGAGTACACATTCATCAAATCTAAGCTATTTGAGGCTTCTCAAGCCTTCAACATTTACATTTTAGATCCATTTAGATCCAAGTTTGAGGGGTCATATTCTGGTCTTTAACCAACTCCAGATACAAAGTTAGACTTTTCTAGCTCTGTTTGGTGAGAAAATATGATAGATTAAAAAATTTCATGTCTCAAAACATCCTCAAAAAGGAGTTTATTACCACCTTGAGTTGGGTTTTTTTTGGACTCGTCATCCTTGATATGATTTAGATAGTTTGTTTACGTCCAAACCCCAGTAACTAAGTGATTTGAGAAATCACGCTTTTTTACGGCAAATTTTACTATTTTTGATGCTACACACTATTTTTAATTTGAAAAAAATTACGTTTTTCCCTCAAGAGTCAAAAACTGAGTTTAAACTCATATTCAAAGAAGCTAGATTTGTGAATGAAACAATTTTTACTTTTTGAGGAATTCTTAATAAATTCATCGTCATAATAACTCTACTATACTGAAAGCATTACCCTTGGAAATAAAACTGGGATTTTAGAATTACTACTAATACCGTGCGTCCAAGTGATTCGGGTACAATCAGCGAAAAAATCTCTTTACCAATTATTTGAAATTGGTTTTTGTTTTTCAAATGCAAAGGAATTGTAATGCTGTTGAAATGAATTTATCAGCCTTAAAATTCATTAAAGTAATTTTCAAAATGATTTCTAATATAGAAATATTAGTTTAACTTTTATTATGTTATCAACGAAGTGAGATTTTTGCGCTACGCTCGGTATATTATACCTTATTCAGTTCACTAAAAAAAAAAACTAAAACTAGTTTTGTAGTTTTTCATTGTGATTTTTATTGCCTAATCATCAACCGTTCCAGTTATTCAAGTCGAAGGAAAAAGTAAAAACAAACAAGTTTAAAAATAAACCAACGCGACCACTTATCTTTTTACAGGTTTCATACTTTTATCGATTAATATAAAAATTATGTTTATCATATGTATCTAAATTTCGAATGAAAGCGAAAGTTCTTTCCTTTCTGATGCTAGCTCAGCTAGCTGCAAATTTTGTAGTGATTGTATTTCAATCAAAGTTAATAAGAATAACGTCTAATCAGCGCTAAACGTATTCATTTATGAAATAATCTACTTTAATTGATGTAAACTTAATTCATACCTGATAACCCAGGGCACAATAACCAGTTTAAAAGTCATCAAACTACACTAGAGATACTATTTCTATCACCAACATTTGTAGAGAAAAAACGGTAATACGTATTATCGAATCGAATGTTGCATTATTAATATTTATCGTTCTACGGATTTGTTGTTCTTTGCTTCCTTGGCACCGGTTTCATAGTTTACTTTTTCGCTAAATAATTTTACCGTACTGCTCGAATGTTATAAAAAATGCTTGATAAAACGGTACACTTGTACCTACACAGTGCGTCCAAGTGATTTGACACGTGAGTTCGACCCGCGCAAAAATCTCAGTTCCTCGATAACATAATAAGGCTTGACTATAAATTTTGAATCAGAATTTTTTTTTTAATTATTTCAATGAATGTAATGAGATAATGACTCATAAATTCAACAAATGGAGAAGAAATTTTTTACCCTAATTTTTCAAGTTTCATTATTTTCTTCTCTCATGTTTTGACATGTTAGATATCTTTTAAATTCTAAGCTTCTGGTAACGAATTCGGCCAATTATTATTATTATAATTATTATTATTTCCATATGATGCCTAATACCTATTAAGCATTTAAAAAGGTACAATATTTGAAATGAAATTAGCAAAATTACCTAGATTTTATCACATAGTAATCTTATGATTAGTTGTTGCGTATGTGACGTCTAACCACAATCGACCAATACAAAAGCGGTCCATGTGTTGTATTAAATTACTCTACCTCTATACCTGTTTTGTGGTTGATTCTGTGTAATCTGTCATGTTATCAAAACAATATTCTCCCAACTGCAACAAAATCCGTTTCATCTTTCAACTCAATACCAAATTTCATATTGTAGGTAGAGGTACACGTTATATTTCAAGTAGTTCAAATTTCCTCTTTGAAATTTAACCCAATGTATATAGATTGAAATTAACGTATTTTAAAGCTAATATGAACGTTTCTGTAAGTATTCCTGCGGAGGGAACATGAAATAACCTATTGTACTGTTTATCCACCTCACCATTATATTTGGCTCACGAAAATGTGCAAAATAAAGGCAAAAAAATGATACTAAAAGCACCATTTTGATTTCAGTCTAGTCAACCCTCTAGTAGCAATGCATCCAGCACCAGTGTACAAGAATTCTCCATCAGAGTTCCTAAGTAATTTACCGAAATTTATGCTTGATTAATTTACACAGTCGTTTTTTAATTTTCAAATTTACATATTTAGAAATCAAAAGAAAAAATTCAACATCATGCGATTTAACAGTAACTTGAACGTAGACTTCGCCAAATGGAACCAGGTTAAAATGGAACGAGAGAATAATCGCGGTGAAAAACACGTCGTTGAAGAAATGCCCAAGTAGAAATAACTCTTCAAATTTCCATTTCCATGTACTCTTCATTTTCTAATTATCCCACCTATTCCAGATTCGGAGCTGGTAGCGAATTCAGACGTGAAGAAAAAGAAGAAGCTAGAAAGAAAAGGCTCGGATACACTTCTAGAACTTACAATCCAGATGATCAACCTTGGATATTGAAATGCGGCGGTAAAAATGGCAAAAAGTAAGAATCGAGTAAAGTTATTGAAATTCTATTCGAAGAGTTCACTCGAGCTATTTCTTCAGGTTCCGTGGTATACGAGAAGGTGGTGTAGCTGAAAACGCCGCTTATTACGTTTTCACTCACGGTAGCGATGGATCGATAGAAGCTTATCCTGTATCAGAATGGTATAACTTCCAACCCGTCCATAGATTCAAAGCTCTCTCCGCTGAAGAAGCTGAACAAGAATTCGGAAAGTAAGAAACGCTGCAGTTGAGATGAAACACGTTTTCCGCAGTTTCATAATAAAATTTATATATTTCCAGGAGAAATCGTAGTCTGAATTATTTTTCGTTAATGATGAGTAAGAAGTTGCGTAAAGACGATGACGACGAAATGGACGAAGAGAGTGGTAGTAAAAAGCACA
>CM019755.1:19966200-20131423 GCA_009761765.1 Phenacoccus solenopsis | reverse complement strand
AATATAGTACGGGTCCCTCTCGAAGTATTATTTCATAGGCATAGTCTATAGTGTGTATATGTTTCAGTTTTACATCTATACCCATCAAATGTAACGTGTATAGTGACGTATTGGTAAATAAAGGGAAGCTAAATATTTTCTATCCGTCTAAATAGTCTGCTTTCCTACTTTTGTAATCTTTGGAGTTGAATGTGTTTTTTTTTGCGAGTAACGGGGTGTATTCACCATCTGCGGTGCTCGAAGTGGGGTTTGTCGCCGCGAATATGCTATTTTATAATTCATGGTGTAGCACTTTCGATCGTACTTTGATTATCATGTTGTTATGGAATTCAAATGTAGTCAAGTTGGTCTTTTAAAAATGACTGGAGTTTTGAGACTAAGTACGTTGAAAAAAAATCACCAACATAAAGGGCTATTACTCATTAAATTGAGTAATTATAAATATAAAATTGATAATTTCTTTAATAAATAAAAAAAAAAAAAATTTATAAAAATAAATACTTATTTCAAATAATACTGCCTCCTCCATCGAACAAATATGTAAGCTACATTACCTCTTTATTCCCAACAATTCATTATTTACCCCAAAACAATAACATCACGTGTCAGCTTCAAAAAAATCCTAAACCCATCATCTCAATCATAACAGATTGAAAGAAAAACTAAATCAAGTCCACCTCAACCACTTCTCCTCGTCCTAAATCCTTGTTCTCACTTACCAGTTAATGTTTATCCATCGTACAAACGCTGCTCTAACTATTAGGTATAATTTCATCGGTAACCATCTGTTAGCCGCAGGACGTCGCGACGTGTGCACTATGAAACTATACAATAAGGGTTAGACAGTATCTGCACACCGATCCTTTTTAATATATCAATCTGAAGTGGTGGGCAGAAAACCAGCTTATAATTTGACGCAAACCCTCTTAATGAAAATTTAATATCTTGTTGTTGTTAATATTGTCCCGAGGGTTAAAACAACTAATTTTAAACGAACGGCCTTCGTGACATGTACGATGCTTTAGTTGAGTGTAAACTTGAGAAATTTACTTCAAAGGGTTGGCGCCTGGCGGTTTGGGTTTGAGAATAAAACAGTGACGACAAAATCTGACGTTCGGTTCTGAGCTGCTGAGATGGGACAAAGAATTCGCAGATTTGAATTTTCATTTAGAAAAAATGTAGAACAAGAAAGAATGAAAATTCTAAAAATAAAAATAGAAAATCCCAAAATAAACGATTCTAACGTGAAAAATTATTGGAAAATCAAAAAAAAAAGGAGAAAATGAAAACTGAAAGTGTTCAAAAATAAAATATAAAAAAATAAATGGGCCGAAAATTTGAAAAAAAATTTTGAAATTTGAAAACCTTTTGAAAGTGAAAAATGTGCAAAAAATGGTATATAGTTTAAAAATTGAAACTGTTAAAATAAAAAAAATGTTAAAAATTAAAAAATAGGGTTCTCATAATAAAAAATTGTTCAAAAATTATTAAATGACCAAAAATGAAAAGTTCATAAAGTAAAAATAATAAACAGTTAAAACATTAAAAAACATCAAAATTAAAAAATATAAAAATGACGAAGCACTTAAAATAAAAATTATAAAAATAATAACATGTCTCAAAACGACAAACATATTCCAAATAAATGAAGAAATGTTCCAAACGTTAAAAAAAGAAAAAAATGTTAAAAAATTTAATAAACACTAAAAATAAAGCATCATTATTCCAGCTCGAAAGAATTATCTCTTCTAGACAGAGCTGATGAAATAATGATCCCCCAACTCAGCGTTGACCACACAAAACTTACCCACAGCTATTTACGTTTACGAGCCCCCAAACCTACGTGTCAGTCTCTTTCGCTGTTCTAACCTGAAACCAAATAGACTTAATCTCAACCTCTTTGAACATACTCCCTCAATATAATAAAATAATTTAAAAAATAAATAATTAAATAAAATAAATACGAAGTATAAATAGCTCCAAAGAAATAATAACTTCTGAAAATTAAGAAAAACCTAAAAATAAACAATTTTTTAGCGATGAAAAAATTTCTAAACATTGAAAAAATTTAATTCAAATGGAAAAATGTATAGATGTCCAAGAATGAGAAAATGTGAAAAAAATTCCCAGAGGAACAAAAAAGAACAGAAATTGTCCTGAGCCTAACCTACCTCTCCACTATGATGCAATATTAAGATTAATTTTACTTATTTTGTATTTTCCAACATCATTTGGCTATTCTAAAAAAAAAAAAAAAAAAAAAAAACATGAACATTGTAATTCCTTCCACGTTTTGATTACTGCAATTAATCGTACGTAAAAGACGGAAAAACTGCCGAACAGAGACTTCTAAAGGAATTAAATGGAGAGAAAGATGCATTCATTTTTTCGATAGTAAATAATAAAAAAATATGCCTTCTATTGTACTAAAGATTTTTGAAAAAAAGGTCATAAAAAAATACAAAATTTTTTAAATTTCTAAGAATTTTAAAATTCATAATGAAGATCAAAAATTGTACATTTTTTCTAATCTCATTCAGAAAACTTGGAAAAAGTCAGATATAGCTCTTCTAAAATATTTACTTGAATCATGTTTTAAGGGAGCAAAAACTTTAATATTTCTACCAACAATAGTAAACATTTAGGCCCTGGAATCCTGTAAAACTTTTGAATTTTTTTCGTGAAAAATTTTTCATAGGTTTAGAATTGTAAAAAAATAATTCAAAATCGCTTTAAAAAAATACATATTTACCTCAAAATATTTTAAGAAAAATCTGATCACGTTCATAAATAACTATAGATTTTTCATAGTAAATATATGAAGAAGTATGCTATAATTTTATGAAATACGTACATCATATAAAGCATGAATGTTCTCATCAGATAACTCATTTTTGAAAATACTGAAGCAAGTATTTTAATCACCAACACATCGCTGCAACTCTCCACGAAAGTATATTCCTTAAACACGTACAGAAATTGCAGAAACCTTCAAACTTTTTTCATGAATAAAAGAAAGCTCACCTTATCACCTCTCGCTTAGTAAATTTGTTTAAATCGAAATAACATACGTACACACCTACACATAGTATTTTCCATGCTAAAAGAAATTTTTCTGGCTTACTTAAACTGATATAATTATTACAACCGTGCCTCTAGCCATAGCTACCGTGCACAGCACGTAAAAAAGATAAAGAAAGAAAAGGCATAATATTTTATCGAATGATAAAAATTTCAAATTCACTTCACTGAAACGCAATAATGTATCAAATATAACGTAGTTTTTATCTCCTATCATAATGTAGCTCAGAAAAAAAATCACGATTTTCTGAATTCTCAGCACACTAAACGAGGAATTTTATCGAACGATAACAATTACTGACTTCACTTTTTGAAATTCGAAGAATTCATATAAATAGTGCTTATTCTTCGTTCTCCTTAAAAACATCCGCCTAAATAATACAATGAATCGCGCACATTTCGTCAAACGAAAACGAAAAACAATTCTCTCGAGCTTCGTCATAGTAAATTCACATCGCCTAAAATAATATCAAGTTCAATACCATTTCAATTTAAGCGCACACTATTACACTCGACAATAAAACAATACCATTCGAAGATCACAATTTTTTTTTTTAATCTAAATAACACAACAATGTCATAAATGCGATTCACGCTTATGATGAAGTTAACATTTTACGAGAAGCTAATAGAATGATGACAACTATAAAAAAGTTAATTAAAAAAAAATCACAAGGCAAGTATAAAAGGAAAAAATATTAAACTTAAATGATATAAATAGGTAACACAGATACAGTGTATAGTTGATTTTTTTGGGGAAGAAATGCATGATTCGAAAATTAATTTTTCGCTTTCTTTAAGTACGATAATAGAAATACTGAATATTTTGAAAATTAACATTTTTTTATTGTTGTATCAACGGAGCGAGAGTATTGATTTTTTGTATTTATTCTTGTATTACGTAATTAAATGAGAAAAAAATATTAAGTAAAAATACGATGAAGGCGAAAAACAAAATTAAAAAATTACATAAATAATGTAAAATGGTAAAGCTACATTGGTATTTAAAATAGTACTAGACTGAATTAAAAACGAAATTTTTATACAAGTAAAATATAAAATTAGAAACCATAGTAAAAAAAAATACAAAATATGAAAGTGGAAGGAAAGCGTGATACAGATGAAGTACTTCTCCGATTGCCTAAAAACCTTATTTCAACAATGAGACAGGAGGTAACAAGTCACTTTGCGGATATTGTCCTAGTAACATAGCAGCAATCCATTTGAACTGCTCTTCCTTGTTTGTGCCGGCTATGGTGTAGCCGAAGTACGGGGTTTCTTTCGTTCTGCAAATATATCAACATATTTAGGTAATTACATGATTGCGAAAAGAAAGAAAAGAAATTGCGACGTGTCCATCTGAAAGAACTCATTAACGAGGTCCTTAAACTCACCTATTTTGTTTTTCAGTTTTGTCAATAAATGTAATTGCCCATCTACAATGGAAAAAAAATTAAATAAATTTTCAAAAGGTAGACAACAAAAAAAAAACAATTCACTTCATTTGAAATGCGACAAATAAATAAAATCAAACGATTTGTTACAAAATGGAAAATTAACGTACCTGGTTTTCGGATCTCTTTTCGGTTCGAAACCTAAATACCACACGATATCTTCGATAGGCCACTGTTTGATTTTAACTGAAGTCTGTAAAAACATCGTAAAGCTATTAGTGGCTCAACATCAAAAATAAATATTACTCATTTGCTAAACACTGCTTAAATCACCTTCTTATCTTTAAAGTAGTTCAGTTTAGCTTCGCTGAACTCGAATATATAATTTTTGAAATTCTTCATTTTTCTATCGGCGTATTTCAATTCTCCGCTTACCGTTAACGGAGGTTTGGCCTGCGTGAAAAAACCCATATATTTTCTCTACGTTTATCTTTTACAATAATCATTACATAAGAGTACGAAGTCTTGCACTCACCAAAGGATAAACCTCTTTAATGACGCTATTAGTGGATAATAGCAAGTAATTTTCTTTCCTATCCTCTTCGTCCCAGTATCCCCATCGAAGCACAGAATCGAGTACCCGTTCGGTATGATGCATCGGCCTCATTAAGGCTTCGTTACAAACAACCTCTTGTAAACATAGTTGATGAGCTTCCACGTTCATTTTGGAGGCTAGTTCTTCGCAAACCGATTGACAACATTTATTTGGATCGATCTGAGCGAAATGAAAAATTCGTTTAGTTCTCGATAAGGTTACAAATTTCTCATAGACTACTTTCTATGGCCAATTTTCGTTTATTGTAAATTTTGAAAACGTGATTGCAAAATATGCGGAATAAATAAGCTCAGAGAAGCGATACGTTGAATATACCACATACCTACCGCCAAGTGTGGCTGATAAGGAGATAGGGGCTCTTGAAAGCTCTACATTTATTCATGAACGTACTTTTTGGTGCCAATGGGAAATTGATTTTATGAATTAAGGAAGTCTCAAACATGAAAATTATGTAATGTCCACAACTTCACTGTATGTCAATGGGGTACCAGCTCCCATCAAAGGTTCGAAGCTTACATTATTAATCTTCCAAAATGATTAGAAGAATTCAGTTTTTGGAAAATTTATCATCAGTACACTACTCAAAAACATACTAAAATTTCCATACAGTCCAACATCTTTGATGAGTTCTAATTAAGAGAATAAGCTCCTAAAAAAATGTGTTTTTCGCATTTATCTCAGTCAATATAAGTTATACAAGAAAAATAAACAGGAACTAAATTAATCTATAATTGATACCAAATAAAAAAGGTTTTATTCATTTTCACAATAAAATGTTTTTCAAGATTAAAAAATTACTCATCAATTTATTTTTTTTAAATGATATTTTAACATGTTCATTTTGGTAAGTTTTTCCCATTTATCTCAATATGTAAAACGTTTATAAGAAAAATGGTAATACATAAAATTATTCCAATTTGGATTTCCTACAAGAAAGGTTCAATCCAATATCTTTATACGATGCACTAAAATGCTGAAAGATGTTCTTGATTTAAAGTTAAAAATTAGAACTTGCTCTAACCGACCAAACAAAGGAAGTTCACGACTTCGCGGGTTACTCAATCAAAAAAATAATTATAACCTTTCTTACTATAAATTACAGATAATTAATTTTATATATAAAAGTTTTTCCCCAAAATGTCGTATTAATCGTGAAAAATGCAAAACCGTTAGTAAAAAATGTGCAGATATGATACCAGCGATAAGTAAGGATCATATTTTGGTATTTCAGAGCATTGTATACAAAAAATTAATTAAACCTTTATTTTAGAAAATTAAAAATAGGATAATTTTAAATACAATCATTTTTTTTCTTGTGAACAACATAAATACCGAAATGGATGGGAAAAAGTTACTAAAATGAACAAATGAGCATACTGAAACAATATTTTTCAAAAATAAATTGCCAAGTGACTTTTTTGCCCTTGGTGAACCTTTTATTCCAAAAATGGATAGAACCTTTATTGTTTATAATCAAAAATAGAATAATTTTTTTTCTGTTCATTTTTTTGTAAGATTTACATTAACTGAGATAAACGACAAAAATGCATTTTTCGGAGCATTCATCTTCATTTGAGGCTTTTTTTTTTTTTAATACTTGGTAACCGAGAACTGTGAATGAAGCCGTTTTTTGAACCATCTACTTTAAAACCTTATGGTTCACAGGTTGCAGTATATTATTCTCCAAATAAAGAATAGATTCTCATTTAGCATAAAAATCCACGAGGGTGTCAAAGTTGCCATTTATAAATACTTTTGAAAGAACACTGTTCAATAATATTTTTTTAATGGCCCAAAATGATCTAGTATAATTACTCCAAGCATTCTGTAAGAAGAATTATTTTGATTATGGACCCATTTTGAGGTGATGAGGAGGGTTGTTAATTTAGAAAAATTATTGAAATCCTTTTTTCTTACCCTCCTTTCGAGGAACTCTTATGTGTTTTTCATGATACAAACTATTTTGGGAATATACAATACATAATCCACGAAAATTTCTGCCTGATAAAAAGGTGGTGGTATCGAAAAAATCGATTTTCAATTATTCTTACTTTTCCGCACCCCCCCCCCATCCTATAATAGATAAGGAAGTAAATTTTACCATAAATTTTTTCATCTTCTCAGTAGATATTCTATAAGGAAACATTACCAAATTCCAAAAAAAAGCTGTCTGTCATTATTCCATTTAGAAAATGTACAACTTTGAGAACTCCTAAAATGGGGGTAAAGTCTGGTATAATAAAATAATTCATGCCAGAGTACGTATCGTGTTCCATTTCATAGCACCCTGATAAATTTTCAAAGTAAATTTTATTTCAAAATTGTGCAAGATTCTAATGCGATTTAACAACAGGCATATCTGGTTTATGTGAAGTAAGCTATGCCTGTTCTTAAATCATCTTAAAATCCTATACAAATTTGAAAAAAAAAATTAAAAATCTGTAATTTACGAAGTAAATTAGTTTTGATGCCATTGAATGGAAGATGACATCTTGACGTGAAATTTCTAATTATTGAAGATTTTACCCTATACAGGAGTTCCCGAAGTTGCACATTTTCACATTAGGACAAGCCTAAAAACTTGTGTTTGAAATTTAGTAAAGTTTCCTTATAGGATATTTGTTAAGAAGACAAAAAAAAAATCAACGTAAATTTTACCTACCTACATACCATAAAAGGGGGCAGAGGGGTGAGCGAAGAGAGGCAGAAATGATTGAAAATCGATTTTTTTGATACTAGCGTACCTTTCCATCGGGCACGAACTTGTATGGATAATATATAACCAAAATACCTTTAAACCATGAAAACCATACGAGCGCCTCGAAGAAAAGTGCAAGGAGAAGTGGTTTCAAAATTTTCAAAAATTAACAACCCCTTCATATTTTGAAAATAGTTCGATAATTAAAATAATTCTTATACAATACTGTGAGTCATATTCGATAATTCTGAGCCATTAAAAAAAATTAATCATTGAACAGTGGTTCCAAAAATGTTACCAAGGTTCAATTTGGACACAACTTACTCATACATATAAGTTTATGCACGCCAAATGAGGGTCTATGCTTTACTTGGGGCATCATATACCACAACCTCTGGCCCATTAAATTCTAATTCCAAAGTAGGTTGTCCCAGCAGAATTCTCGTTGTTTATTTTTCACGTTTCCTACCATTTGCTTTACACCTTTCATAGCGTGTGGTACCTCGCTGAATAGAATTGAGGTTGGAAACAGGCCTGAGCAGAGAGGGTGAGAAGGGGATTTCGGCAGGCCCGAGTTTTTTTTTAGGGCCCGCGACTTGAAGCCTCGACGCAACGGTGCTAAAAAGTCTGCAGGCTTTACTACCTCAACAATTTTTTTTTTGTTCTTATGACTTTTCTTCTGGGGCTCAGATTTTCACTGCACAGGCCCTGGTTGGAAACAATTCATAAATTTCATATCTGAAAATTTCTCAATCAAAAATACTAATGTCACCAGGTTCCCAAAGGCCATAGCCACCAACCAGTACTGCGACAGATTTTGACTTTCTATAAGAACCTTTGATTGCTTAATGACTGCACTAGGAAATAGGACATAGCTTATACAACTTGGAGGTTCCTAGCCATTTTTTCAATTAAAAAAGTTCATTTTGTAGAACACTATTTGCCCTACAGAAAGTAAGATCGACTCGATTATACTTACAGATACGTTAACTAATTGACCGCTCTCTTTCGAATTCAAGTAAATCCATACTTTCAGATCACCGGATGGCTTGAACGACTGAGGAATGACCGAATTAGAGTTATCGTATTTTTCGAGCACTTCGCGTATTTTATTTTCGCGTTGAATTTCCTCATCGTCAACCAGGAAGAGTTTCGGGTACAAGTAGATTAAATCAGCGAGTGCTTCGCATTCGCACTTCGACCATTGATTAGATTCCGTATTCTGCGAATTATAAGGATAGATTGAGTAATTAATAACTCCATAGGTTCGACGTGCATCAAAGGATCGAGTTTTCTAATCTAATTTCAAAGATCATCCGTTAATTAGGTCGATAATAATTTATCATCGAATTAAGACGTCGAATAATGGAGGCAATAAGTTGTCATAATTACTCGTCGATAATTTATGAATTAATTACCAAAGGTACGCGATTACTTACAATTAATAAACGTAAATCTATTAAAAAAATATATCCGCAACGACGCATGAAAAATGAAAAAAAAAAAAACGAGAAATTAATTAAAGACACGTATTAATCAGATTAACCTGAACGACGAAAACTTCCGAACTCTGGTTTACGATATCTTACCTCCACGTGCATCAACGTAGGGCCCCAAATGGCGGCTAGATTTTCAACCGGCATTAAATTTTTATCGTGTTGTTGATGGATAAAATAAAGATGTCCGATTAATTTACGAACGGTAACATAATTCACCGGCTTCAATTGCTCCATGATATTACGATACAACGATAATTTATCTTCTTCCGAGCATTCGACGGCTGAAACATACGACGCTTATCAAACCCTCGTTCCATTCGTTGCTACGACTTCCCAAAATTCATAATTACCCGGCGCCTTGCACAACTGTTTGTGTAACTTCGTCGTCAACAATGGTTCCGGTAAATCGCGGAAAAATCGTTTCAACACGTTGGCCACATCGTATTCCGTGTATTCCTGCCGGCTTATCTGTACGGACCAACTATCCTGTCTGAATTGCGACAGTAACCTTGTGACGTTCGAATTAGAACCACTTTGCCTGTATATTCCTTTGGACATGCATCCTGTTATCATACCATTGACGGGTTATTTGTATATATTGAAACGTATTACGAAATATTTATTACACGTCGCGTCTATTTTCATTATATGTGTAAATTATCGCGTTCCCTTTTTCACGTGCTCGCCAAGAAAGCGAGGCGTAAAAAGCCACGAGCTCGAGTGCACGTTCATCGGCTCCGCCACCATTTGCGCGTTTCTTTTTCACCGATACCATACGTTTCGAACAACGTGCCCTATTGTAGACAACTACATCGTATTATTTTACCGCTTAGTCATGTAAATTTCAAAACAACACAAAGCATTAACCAATCCGAGAAATAACAAAGAACGCTGATTAAATAGTCACGTAGATAAGCGAAATGCGCTAAAAAATAAATTCGATTTTAGATAGCGGTTCAGTGCTCAAGATTAAAGAATACTCAGACGTATTTATTTATTTTAACGCGGAATTATTGACACTTATCAGTCGTTAGTTGTGGGCAACGTATGTTTAATAACATGATCAAAAAGTCGAAACAGGGAAAATAAGGTCAAGTATCATGAGACAAAGTAATGACAATTTTTTTCAAATTGATTCCTCAAAGTTTATTGATATTAATAATTCCTTGTAATGAAAAAAAAAATCGTACAATATATCTTTTAAAAACGCTTTCAATTCAAGCAAAAATCATTTTGAAAAAAAATTATTATAGTCTATTTGTATTTATTTTATTATTTTATTTATTTATTATTATTTTTATATTGAACGAAATTTAACAAAAAATATAATCATACATCATTATAAAAAAGCTTGAAACGTGGAAAAAAGGTATCATTAAGTTTATTGGAAAAAATCATTATTATTATTATTTTTTTATTTATTTTTTTTTTTTTCATTTATACCGGCGTCTTTAATTTTCAAGACTATTATGCCAATTTTATGTTTCAAGAATTTTGTCTATAAGTTTAGGACCATCTGTTATGACTGTCTCTTTTAGTTGTAGAAGGGAACAAAAATATTTTTAAAGTGTTCACAATGAAATAAAAGATTTTGGGAATTATTTTGGCGGATAATAACAAAATAAAATACACGATGATTTTTTTTTTGAAATTACAATGGAGGCAAAGGAAATTTAAGAGGTTTTTTTTTACGTGCCGTGTACAGCAGCTATGGCTAGAGGCACGGTTGTAATGATTATATCAATTTAAGTAAGCCAGAAAAATTAAAAAATTTCATAAGGTTATTTATCCGTTCCATATTGTCTGAGAGTATTATTTTTATATTATTACTTATATCTTAAATCATAAACTGAGAAACAGGAAAAATTGAAATTGTTAGAAAATTGAATATACTCGTAATTTGTACTATAATTTCAATTGGAATTTTAGTATTTATTGTTTGGGCTAATTATACTATATGTATTTCATTTCATAATTTCTCTTCGATGGCTTGGAAGTATGAATTTGGAATTTTTTTTTTTCATTGTAATAAAATAAATGAATAAAAATACAAAACATACATTTGGTACATCAAAGTATTTTTTTATTTATTTATTTTTTTTTTTTTGAAAAGCTGATTATGCTAGAAAAATATAAACATCTACCGAAATTAATTCAAATTTATTAAAACTCAAAAAATCAAAAAAAAAAAGGTATTAAAAATGAATAATTTATCAACTTGTGTTTGGCCATCAGAAAATATGTCCTTTAAAGTATTACAGTTAAGGTATTTCCCCCCCCTTTTTATTATACTGGGCGTGTATAATTGCCAGGATTGTTACGCCCAGTGTAGAGAGTTTAATTTATATTTGGTTTTTATATTTTATTTTGTGTATGAAGGATAGGATTTTTTTTAATTCGTCTGGGTTGTCCGGTATGTTGGTTGTTTGGATGTTTAGATTGTCACGGGTTTGTTTGATATTGGGGCATTCAAAAAGGAGGTGTGTGACTGAAACTTGTTCGGTGTTACAAAATTCACATAAGGGTTTAGGGGCTTTTTGAAAGAGGTGGTTATGGGTAAATTTTGTATGTCCAATTCGGAGTCTAGTAATTATTATTTCCTCTGAACGATTTAGCTGAGATAAATTTTTCCAAGGTTTTATAGATTTTTTGTGTCGGATCGAGGAAATTGAAATTTTTTATGCATTTCAAATGAATTATGAATATTTTATCTTTTGAAGCTTGAAACAATTTTCATCCAACAATTTTTTCAGAATTTAAGCAGGGTAAAAGTTTATTCATTTCTTTGAAAAAGCACTATATTCTGTTGTCATATATTTTCAAGAACAAATAAATTTATAGGACGTGGGCGTAGTACAAGCTTAATTTGAATTCTCTAAGCACAAATTCAAGCTGTTATACTCTAGTTACTAAAAAACTCAAAGAGAAAGTTTCACCTTTTCAACATTATTTATTGAAGAAGAAAGGAATTTCCTGTCGTGACTTCCTCTCTAAAAATAGTCATTTGCTATAATTCCCCTCCATATCAACTTAAGAGGTTAAAGGTGAAATATTTTAGTCAGTTCGACTCACTTTATCATCTGACGCCATAATCAAAAATTTTCGACTTCTCCTTCACCCCCCTCCTCCTTATTTTAAAGACAGTAACCCCTTTCTTCCTCACCAAAATCACGTGTGAAGCTGAAATTGACATACAACATACTTCCCATTCCTGGTAATTACTTGAGTACACATAAAATCAGAACTATCTCAAAGGCTTCTCAAGCTATCCTTAAATTCCAACCATACGTAATTTTGGATCCATTTTGATTCAAATTTGAAGGGTCATATTCTGGTTCTCAACTACCTCCACATACGAAATTCAACCTTTTCAGGTAGATTTGATAAAAAGAAATAAAGAAGTTGGGAAATTTCATGACTCGAAACTTCTCAAAAAACATTTTTTGCATCAACTCCCCCTCAAATCCACTTAGCACGCTGTAATTTGAATTTGTTGATGTCCTTAGCTTACTTTTTCATATGAGACCAAAAACAAAAATTTTAAGACATTTCTCTGTTCTCTAGCTCTCTCAAATTTGAGTGAAATGTCATTTTGAAGGGAATCAAAAAAACCTAAAAAATGCTTCATTGTATTCACATGAGTATCCTTTCATTAAAATCTAAGCAAATTTCACCCATTCCCAACAGTGCTACAAGAGAGAGAAAAACCCCATGTAATGGATATTGATCAATCAATTTCAAATGAAGACCTCCCTCCCCCTCACCGTCATAAATCAGATAGACGGTAATAGCTATCTTTTTAATAAAAAAAAAAAATCAGCTGAAAAAGGCTACACGAAAATGCTGTGGAAGCAAAGCCATGTCTGGGGCTAGGCGGTAATATTTGAGACTCCTCAAGCTCTACTCAAATTTTGATAATCCGCCATTTTGATCCAAATTCAAGAGATCGTATTCTGGTTACCAACTAACCTTGCATACAAAGTTTCACCTTTCTAGTTCGATTTGGTGATGAGATATGGAAGATTCAAGAAATTTCGTGACTCAAAACTTCCTCAAAAAGTCGTTTTTTCCCTGTAACTCCCCTCCGAATGCACTTAGGAAGCTAAAATTTGGATATGTAGGTTTCCGTGACTCGCTTTTTCACACGATATCAAAAACGAAACTTTTGAGCTAATTGTCCTTTCTCCAGCTGCCCTCAAAATTTGAGTGATTCATCATTTTGAGGTATATCCCAAAAACCCAAAAGCACCTTTTTTGGCATTTTCAAGAAGACTCTCTCACCAACTTTTGAGCGAATTTTGAATATATATATACTATACCAAAAAGTTGGACATTTGCCAGATGATTACAAATGTTCTGAAATGCCAAGATTTGGAAATTCCACCTTCCCCCCATCCCCTTCACAAATCAGGTGAGCTATAACAGTTGTCGTTTTCAATTTAAAAACTCATCTAATAGATAACCAAAGACAAACGCCATCGTTATCCACATTCACACACCTTCGTTGGTCTAAAAAAAACTCATCCACCCAAGAAACACTCCATCTCTCGCACAATCGTGGGCTATCCACACAACATGCACGCAGCCACGCACCTACACCCTACAACAATCACCTAGGCCAGTAGGCGTCTGCGTTATCTCACTGTGAAGATATGTCGTGATTCTCGCATCTAATAATTATTCCCCATATCGAGACTACCAGCTTACCAATACGTCGACTTCGTCATCTATTACTAATCCTACCGCAACACAACGAACTGCGTAAATAACGTTTCCAAGACGAATTAATCCCTCTGTCAGATGGTCAATTAAGAACCGGCGCGCTATTCTTTTAAAACGCATAAACCCATTAATACCCGCATCTACGAGCTTAATTAAAATCGTTCGCGAGAATTGCAACCATCGTTCGGCGTGTCGTTGTACTCCGGACTGAGAGGCGTAATTTTTATACACCACATTCTGTACGCAGAAATAAATACGAACGTACTAATAATATAACGTTTCACGTACGAAGTAAATACCGATACGAGAGAAATTTCACATGACGCGTTGAGAACCTGCGACCCACCAATGGTGAAGAGATGCGTTGTATTTTTTGAGTCCGTTAAACTTGGAATGAGGAAAATATGGATGCTCCGATTGCGACGTGTTACCGGAAACACGTTGTTAAATCACAATGCCCTTAGATACGAATATCAATACGCGAGAATTATATTTTCCAAAATTAAAGCTCGCTCCATAGTAAATACGCAGCATTAACCACAAAGATAAGTATATTTTATTTCATTCACTGTACGATAAATATTGATAAAAAATGATTCATCTTCAACACATTAATGACTAGTTCGTGATAAGGGGAAATCTAATGTCTGTACAATTTTCATTTTTAATACTACCGTAAAAACCGTATGCCTCAGTACTAAACCACTGTGTATGGTGTACACGACACACGTATACGCAAGCCGAGTGTACAAATCGAATGTATAATTATGTTGAACCGAGCACGCATATCTACCTACGCGGACACCGCTAAACTTCCCATCGTAATGACTCATTGTTCCCAAGGCTTTACTTGGAAGCTCTGAATACCGACTGGGTCGCACAAAATGTCATAAAACAATACGCTCGAGACGTTCGAATTTCAACGTTCGGATATTATGTTATCGCGACGAACACGTTTTTTTCTTTTACGAGTTAGATAAAGCTAGAAAAGAGTATTCTCTAAAACGTACTCTATCTTATACCTACCGTGAGCGTACACGAAATTCACGCATTTGTCTACGATCACCGGAATATCGTCTTTGGTTAATGCTGATCTTCCAGCGAGGTACCATTATCGATAGCTGCAGCTCGGATGTCACGATGCCATTCGCTCGTTTCGCTAGTTCGACCCATAATCAGGTATAATGACTGGTACACCGTGTCTAACAGTATCATTTGTTTGTTACCGTCGTTCGAAGGTAGAGATGTCGTATCCATGGCTTCTTGAATACCTAAACCAGAACGTAATCAATGGAACACGTGCGTTTAATTATGATAAATTGCGTATGCGTTTATTATACCGTCGTACGTTGTTTATCATTATCAACCTGCGGCGACTATTACTTCCGGTGTAGCGCAAAATACTGACCGCCTGTTTGGCACGGTATGTTGCGATGTTCGGTAGTACGTTAGAAATTTTTTAATGGATACGATACCTCCTCTTTACTCCGAAAAATCCCAAGACTGAGAGATATTAAAGATATCCAAAAGTGAATCATTTTCATGATAATTTGAAAACCAGCAATCAAAGCGTAAGATCAATTCCATATACGGTTACTGATTAGTTAATAATCCAGAATTATACTAATGGGTAGCAGGCTTGACGGAACCCTCCGGAGAACCCGGGAAACCCCGGTAGGCCGGCCACAGATTATTTTTAATTATAGAAATAGAAATTAATAAATTTTTAAATAAAATTATTTATTTTATTTTCTTTTTGTATCAAGATTGAATAAAAAAAATATTAATAAATTTAAATTAATTCAAAATATTAAAATTTAATAAATTAATTTTCATATAATATAAAAATATTATTTATAATAATTTTTTAGCAAAGAAAATTTATTCATTTAATTTATGGAAAAAACAAAAAAGATAGACAAAGAGCGAAATTCCTTACTCTCAAAAATAGAGTGAATCAAACACAATACTGATACGAACTTTCGTTAGATATAAATTCCAAGGCTTAACAAAAATTAATTTTACAAAAAAAAAAATATCGAAAACTAATAAGCAGAGATGCAAATTATTGAACTTAAAAAATTAATTAATTTTCTATCATTTACTTGATTATGAACAAATCGTGCTCAGGGACGTACCGAAAGGGGGGGAGCTTCCACCCCCCTTGGCGTTTGGAAAGTTGGTAAATTTGGAGTTTTAGCGTAAAAAGTTTGGTAAATTTGGAGTTTTAGCGTAGAGTTGGTAAATTTTACCACTTGTGCAGTATTTAAATTTTTTGAAGACTAGCAAGACTGTGCATTATATTTTTTCGTGGAGCAAAAAAAAAAAAAAAAAAAAAAAAGTTGGCAATTTTTGGTTTTCTCCCCTCCCTGAAGAAGGTCTTCGGTACGCCCCTGATCGTGCTTAATTTGTTTTATTTTGTTTATTTTTTTTTTCTTATATAAAAATAAAATAATTCAAAAAACGAATATTTTAAAACTAATTGCTACAGTTTATAACGAATTTCAAAATTGCTAAAGGGAAATAAACCATAAGAAATTTTGATCTCTAAAAACTATTCATGATCAAACAACCTTGAAAATCTAATACAGTTGGGATAAATAAAGAAAATAGTCAACTTTTCAGAAAATCGCGAAGCTTGAAAAGTGTCTAACCCCCCCCCCCCCAGCTTCTTTTTTTTCTTTTTCTACTTTTTGGTAATTTAAACAATTTACTATCTTTTTCATTTGACTTTATGGAACTCAAACTCTCCCCCCACCCAGCAGCAATCCTAAAACCGATACTGCATTCAATGAATAAAAAGCAAAGACAATTCTTTATTTATAACTTTTTCTCAAGATTCGCCATTTTGTAAAAAAATACATTAGAATTACACAAAACAAAACGTTCCTCTATAAATTCTCGGAATGGGTGATAATTTACCAAAATTTATTGATTTACGTGTTCAACGTTCATTTTACATTTAACGCTTAGGTACTATTATCATGAAAGAAATTAGCCTCGAGATAATGAAACTGAGCTCCAAATCCTTGAAAAATTCTTTGTAAAATTATAATCACCAAATCGTTCCATAACTCACGCGTAATTAACAGAATTATGTCAAAAAAAATTAAATGGACAATTAAAAAATTTCTATTCTTAGTACTCGAGAGCAGGTAATATGCAGCTTCAAACATTTTTCAATTCCTCATTTTCTAGAAATAAAAGTCTAAAATCGTCAAATAAATTATGAAAAAAAAAAAAATTCGACACAATTTTAAATGACTCATGAATGATGAATAATGATGAAAAAGAGGAAAAGAATGTGTTATCAATCAATAAACTATTAGTAAATCGTTACATTATCGTTTCAAATTTCTTTTACTACGTATATTGCAATTCAAAACGTTTAAAAATAAATGATATAGAAAATGTGTACATATTCGCGATTTTTCACTATCAAGGGCATTGACCTTTCAACGTGCAATAAATTCCGCTCAAGTACCGCTGAAAAACTTCGCGTAATTTCATCATAATTTCAAAACGAATGACTCGTCCAGTCGTATTTACACGTACACGTTGAACTCGCATCACCTCCGTGCACTACACGTACACCGGAGTAAACCGGAAAAGAAAGATGTTTACACGAAAGTGCACTACATTCTAAATTATATTTAATATCGTGGCGAGACGCGTCCAAATAAAATTAATAAAAACCCTTTTCGCTCCTTCCGTCTGATAAAGACCCGGTTTCATCTGATTTCAACCAGTCTCATGAAATCACGTTCACACACGAGTTCATATATCGCCGCATAAAGATACGAAACATTCAATCGGAAGCAAAACGGAAACACATTGCGGCGATAAAATTTTATCGAATCACATGTACCAAGTGATTTCCTCAACACTTGTCTCTTAACTTTTGCCATTACTATTCAATACATACCAACGGATCTGGCTTTGCGAAGGTCAACCTCGACCAGTTTATCGGTATCTTTTTGGGTGTACACTAAGGTACGCTTCTGTAACAGGATCCAGCAAGTCGTCCACGTACCATTGATGCCTTCCTATAACACAAACACGCGACTATCATCTCGCTCGACAATTACTCTAGTTCACGTCATCGTCGATGGTTAACCTTTAACCTTGTCATTGTGTTTAACGCTTTGACTTACTTTCAAGTAACACCACCCTGCCCTCGAGTAATCGGCGGCGAAACGAGCTGAAAAAGCGCCCGTGAGATTTTCCAGCAGTTTTTGCATCCATAGTCGTCGATCTGTTGTACTCAACGTGCCGAATAGATGAGGTCGTGAACGAGTGGAGACGAATAATTCGAAACAATATACAACTTCGCCTTCGTTACTGTAAAAAAAAAAAATAACGTAAGCAGCCATGCCACATTACTGGAGCTGAATTTTTACTTGGAGCTCGTTCAGGGCATTGACTTTTATACATAGACTGCTAATAACTGCATAAAACGATGTCCCCGACATACAAGTTTCTAAATGCGTAGTGCGCATGTGCGGAGTTTGTTATTAGTTATCATATGAAGATGTTCTGTTATGAATTCAAGACTGGCGCATGCGCATATTGCATATCGCGACTTCTAAAATTTTAATATTGGAGACCATTGAGCTAAAGTGCATTAGCAGTCTAAATGGTTCAGGGTTGTAAATAACGTTGCTTATCCCTTCATGTCTACAGGCCACACGCTACACCCAAAACAAAGTCTGAAAATCCCTACCTTATCTCTTCCAAAATCTCATAAGAAGTTAAATTCAGAACAAATGTAGTGTTTCTTGCCATGCAATAATCGTATGAACACATTTCAAATTATAGCTACAGTGACTCATAATATTCGGACACCGAATTTTTTTCAATGTAAATTTCGATAAGCATAGGTATTTCCTACTTTATACAAAATTTTTTTCTCCAATTATTAAGGCCTTGAAAATTCAATTCATGAAAATTTATGAAGAAAACTATGAGGAACGTAACGATATGCTTAGAATGCTTGATAATTGGTTTTCAATGTAATGAGAAGGGTTTTATTGAAAAAAGTCATGATTTGAAATGGGAGCTTTACGTTGTCCGAATATTTCAGAGCGATGATTTTTTGTACTTTTATCATGAAAATAAAGATTTAGATACAACTCATGGTCCTAAGAGGACAGCAAAAATTTGTATTCTAATTGAGAGAGGAATGCTTTATCACACACGCTTATCAAAATTTATATGAAGTAGAAAATACCCATGCTTATCAAAGTTTTTAATGAAAAAAAAAAATTCGGTGTCCGAATATTTTTGTGAGTCACTAAACTTGAAGCTCCTCAAATTATCCTCAAATTTTATGATCCGTCATTTTGGATCCATTTAGACACAAAATTTAAGAGGCCATACTCTGGTCATTAACCACCCAAAAATACAAGTTTGATCTCTCTCCATCAATTTGAGGAGATATGGAAGTTTCATGAAATTTCCTGCATAACAATTTCCCCTACAAGAGCCGTTTCTCCTCCAACTCCCCTCAAATTTACCTGGGGAGCTAAAATCAGATTAGATAGTCACATAGGTTCATCTTATCGTATAACTCAACAACAAAACATTTTCAACCTTTCATGTACCCCCACCACATTTCGAGGTGATAAACTCCCCTCTCCCCTCCAATATTACGTGCGAAGGTGAATTTGAGATATAGTATACTTTTATCTCCAATATCGTATTCATATTAATTACATTTTCACAATTTGAGGCTCCTCAAACTCTACTCAAGTTTTGATAATCCGCCATTTTGGATCCATTTTGAGCCAAATTCAAGAAGTCATATTCTGGTTACCAACTAACCTTACATACAAAGGTTGACCTTTTTAGGTCGATTTGGTGAGGAAATATAGAATATTCAAGAAATTTCATGACTCAAAATTTCCTCAAAAAACTGTTTTATGCTCTAACTCCTCTCGAAATGCACTTAGTAAGCTGAAATTCGGATACGATAGTGACCGTGACTCACTTTTTCATATGAGATCAAAAACGAATATTCTGAGCTGTTTTCCCCTTCTGCAGCCTTCCTTAAAATTTGAGTGATTCGCCATTTTGAGATATATCGAAAAAAACAAAAGAGTGCCTTTTTTGCACTTTTAAGAAGAGTCTTTTACCTAATTTTGGGCGAATTCAATGAATACCCGCCGGCGCTACGTCTGAGGAAAAAATACATATTTATGCCAAAAAGTTGTACATTTGTATAATGTTTACAAATGGTCTGAAAAGCTAAAGATTCGAAGACCTTCCCCCCTTCTCCCTAAACAGTGTAACAGCTATCGTTTATATTAAAAACTCAGCTAAAAATGAAACGAAAAAAACGGAAGCAACAATTCCTCATTAACATTACCCAAGCCAAGTTTTCCATAAGGGGTCGCATATAATCATATAGGTAATGCTAATAATCTCTTTCCACTCGTATACAATACTGAGGCTGAAAATTCCAATTTACCTTCGCCCAAACCCATATGAGAAGTTGGGTTTAGGATATGCTGTGCTTTTTGCTCCCTATATTCATATGGGTTCATACTCATAAAATCTGAGGTATTTGAGGTCTTTGAAATATTTTCTCAATCTAGGTTCATTCTTCATTTTGGGTCTATTTCAACCTATATTTCAGAGACTATACTGTATGCCAAACTGATTTTAAATACGAACTTTGAGCTTTCTCACTACATTTGGCAAGAAGAGGCAGACGATCAAAAAATTTGATAGTCTAATAAATAAAAGTACAAATAAAAAAAATAAAAAATTATGAAAAATATCAAAAATAATAACACCTCAAAAAACGATTATAAGCTTCACATCACTTTTCATTTTATGTAGGAAAATAAAATTCTTATAATTATACTGATGGCTTGAGGAACCCATAATATAAAATTTTCGATTCTCAGTATGACAATAAAATTTCATACTACCTAACCAGAGTTGCATTTCAGATTTTCTTTACATTTAAGGAAACATTGTAAAATTTTCAAAATTTCACCCTATCATGGGGATATAAATATTAACTAAAAGGGCTAAAATTTTGTTTACATATTATTGAGGTAATTTTGTAACAATTAGGCTTTCGGCCGCATAATTTCTCAAAAAAAAAAAAAAAAAAGTAAAAACTGTTCTGCCCTAACGAACACTTTCCTCTTTCCCAAAACAGGTAGACCTTCATCGGTATTGTTTTCATTGAAAACTCAAGTGCTATAAAAATGAAAACAAAAATCCGGCTAATTAATCGAATAAAATCGCATCTACCGTTCGCGGTGAAAGGCTTCCACCAGCCATTCATTCAAATCCTGAAAAGTGAAGGTTACCTATATGGTCGTAAAAGAAAGTATTAAAGGTGTTGTTTTCGCTGTTACGTATGGAAATATTAAAACCATTATGGACATTTCACTAGAGCTTTGTCTCGACTAGAGTCGATTACGTAATCGATGATATTATCGTCGAGAATAAGTTCAAGGTGGAATTCTCTCGCCATCGAATGCAGAAAAACTATACACCAGCCTTGTCTCGAATGTCGATACACATCGACAAAATTTCAACTTATTCTCTCCCATTGAAACCCATAAGGAGTGGATATCAACGTCACCGCAGCTAAATTCTCGGCCGACGAAATTACTCAGATATTTACCATGTCATCTTACAAATTAGGCACGCTTTGGAATAAGCTTAGAAAATTACACGGCTTAATCATGAATTTTTATGGAGTTCGGTACGTGCGAAATTAGATGCGCTACAGGTTCGACCTCCAACGCAAATTTTTTCCTTCGTCGAACCGATGTAGTGGAATTTGCGGCGTTCGTATCGTATTCCAATTCATCCTAAAGCGAACCTCCGCCCGTAAATTAATAATACGGAATATACGAGCGCGCGAAATAATTACGCGATATTTCGTTTACGTTATCAAACGGAAATATTTACTTACACCTCCGACGGCATCTGGGAATTCGCCTGATCATCGTTTCTTTTCCCCCTAACCGATCGGTTACGCCACTCAAACGGTTATAATTCGAAGGTTTACTAATTAAAATCAATCGCTCGTTAATTATAATAATCGCGTTTACACCTTCGTATTACACGATGGCGTCGTTACGTAATGGTATTTTTTTCTTTAATGGCTAACAATGTTGACAAATATGCGAAATATATGGGTATCTCTGCGAATACACGAGCATTAATTTATCCACATTGAAATCCTGGTTTCGTGAATTCGATCTATTATGTGATCAGCGATTGTTGAAAATCTGTCCGGCAAGTTTACCGTAGCAGCATTATGTGGAGCGTACACCTATGCGTACATGGATGCCAAATGTGACCTACTTACGCCATCGAATTCGAATCGATAATGGTTTCGAATATAATGGCGAAATTATTTCTATATAGCTAATTTGTACACTGAATACGACTAATTGTAAACGAATCGTAGATACGAGGTGATGTCGTATAAAATATTATGATGGTTTACGAGACACGTACGTTACGATGCATAATTTATATACACGTCTGGCATCGAGTTAAGCTGAGATATATAACCTCGTTAACTTTCGAGCAGATAATGGATTATACTACGTATTTTGAGGGTTATATACGTACCAGCGACCAAGTATAAACGTAACAAAGCCATCTATTGAAAGGAATTTTTTTGAGAAAAAAATGTTTTATAAGCTGGGCCCTTCTTGCAAACAAAAGGTCCTATGGAAAAATTATACAAAAAAAAAAAAAAAAAGTAAGCAGCTATGCTGAATTACTGGCGTTGAACATACTATTGGAGCTTGTTTATATTTGAAGGCAATATTATCAAGTAAACTTTCCAGCGACGCAGGTCACATCCAATACCAAGTCCTAAACCCCCACCTTACCCCTTTCAAATACATCAAAAAGTTTAATATTTTATTTTGTTAAATCTCGCAGACAAGACAAACGGTCCTTGATATGGCAACACACCCCATCCACAAATAAACTTCGATCTATCAAAAATAACACTGAGCCCTAGCATAAAACATCACAAAGAAATAATGGGAAAGAAGCAGTCTCTCTTTGCAGGCTTCGTATCGGTCATTGTGCCCTGACTCATTCTCATCTATTTCCCAAGCTGTACCCTATGCCCTGTGTGCTCTATCCAGCTGACAGAAAGACATGTCCTCCTAGAGTGTCCAAAATATAGTTCCCGTAGACGACAACTCCTTCTACCCGAATCCTTCTCTTATTTCCTCGAAGACTCAGATCTTAATTAGCCTCTTTAAACAGGTCTAAATCTACAAGCACGTGCCTCTAGCTTCAGTGGCTGTACATAGCACTAAAAAAAAAAAAACTATAGCACTTTTTGTTCATAAAAATTAAAAAAACGTATTTTCCACATTTTATCGGTTTGAATAAGCTTTTCAAGTTTTCTTCAAATTTCGCCCATCCGTCATTTCGAAACCACTTTTGATCGATTCTGAGCGAAATACAAGTGATAATTTTTTAGTCTCCCACTACATCTACGCATAAAATTTACCCTTTTAAGGTCAATTTGGTGAAGAGATGATAATAGAAGATTTATGAAATATTGTATTGTGATTTTCCCTCCAAAAACCATATTCTGCTCTAACTCTCCACCATATCAATTTAGGAGGCTAAAGGTGAAATATTTTAGTAAGTTGGACTCATTTTATCATCTGACACCATGCTCAAAAATTTTCGATTTCTCGTTCACCCCTCCCCACCTTAATTTTATTGACAGTAACCCCTTTCCCCCTCATCAAAATCACGTGTGGAGCTGAAATTGACATATAACATACTTCTCATTTCTGGTAATCATTTGAGTACACATTTATAAAATCGGAACTATCTCAAGGCTTCTCAAGCCATCCTCAAATTCCAACCATACGCCATTTTGAATCCATTTTGACCCAACTTTGAAGGGTCATATTCTGGTTCTTAACCAACCCCAGATATAAAGTTTGATTTTTAAAACTGATTTGATAAGGAAATGTGGGCGATTAAAGGAATTTCATTACTCAAAACTTCTTGAAAAAACTATTTTTTGCTCTACTCCTTTCTGAATACACTTGAAAGGCTGAAATTTAGATATCATGGGGTCCGTGACTCATTATTTCATATGAGACTAGAAACAAAAATTTTGAGCCATTTACCCTCTGTCCACCCACTCTCAAAATTTGAACGAATCGCCATTTTGAGGTGAATCGAAAAATCAAAAAAGCAGTTTTAACGAATTCACTAAGACTCTTTCTCCAAATTTTCAGCAATTTTCGTTAGAAAACGTTGGACATTTGTCATATGGTCAAAAATGACGTAAAACACAAAGGTATATGAAATACTCCGACCCTCACTTTGACCTCTCCTTTCCTTACCAATTAGGTGAACTGTAATAGTTAACGTTTTAATTTGAAAATTAAGCTAAAAAATAGAAAATTTAAAGATTTTCAATTACGACAAAAACTTCGAATTTGAAAAAAAAAAAAATGTCTCTGCAACTTTGTGCTTTACAGGACACATCCAATACAAAGTCTGAAAATCCCTACCTTATCCCTTCCATAATCACTGAAGAAGTTGAATTTAGGACAATTATGTGATATTTCTTACCATGCAATAATCACATGAACACGTATTTCCCAATTTATGACTACTTGAGGCTCCTAAATCATACTCAAATTTTTACGATTCGCCATTTTGGATCGATTTTGACCCACATTTAATAGATCATTTTCTGCTCATGAACTAACCCTACATACGAAGTTTGACCTTTGTAGGTAGATTTGGTGAGGAGACGTAGAAGATTCATGAAATTCCCTGCAGCAATTTTCTCTCTAAAAGTCGTTTTTGCTCTAACTCCCCTCCACATTCATTTGGGAAGCTAAAATCAAAACAGGTTAGCCACATGAGCTTATTTCACCATATGACACCGCAATTAACAATTTTCGAGCTCTCATGTACCCCCCCCCACCATCATATTTGAGGTTGATAAACCCCTCTCTCCCCTCCAATATTACGTGCGAAGGTGAATTTGAGATATAGTATACTTTTATCTCCAATATCGTATGAGTTCATATTAATTACATCTTTACGAGTTTGAGGCTCCTCAAGCTCTACTCAAATTTTGATAATCCACTATTTTGGATCCATTATGACTGAAATTCAAGAGGTCATGTTCTGGTTACCAACTAATCCTACACACAAAGTTTGACTTTTCTAGGTCGATTTGGTGAAGAAATATAGAAGAGTCAAGAAATTTCATGACTAAAAAATTCCACGAAAACCTTTTTTTTGCTCTAACTCCTCTCAAAATGCACTTAGGAAGCTGAAATTTGGATACGATAGTGACCGTGACTCACTTTTTCATATGAGATCGAAACCAAAAATTTTAAGCTATTTGCCCCTTTCCCAGCCCCCTTCAAAATTTGAGTGATCCGCCATTTTGAAATTTATCGAAAAAAGAAAACAAGTACTTTTGCGAATTTTCATGAAGAGTCCCTCACCAAATGTTTAGCGAATTCTATAAATACCCTCCGGTGCTACGCATGGATGAAAAAAAAATATATATACGAATATTCATATTTATAATTATACCGAAAAGTTGGACATTTGCTAAGTAATTACAAATGGTTTGAAACGCAAAGATTTGAAGATCCGTTCTTGAGTTAAAAACTAGACAAAAAAAAATTGTTACACAAAGAAAAAGCTATCAAATGGGTCTCCTTAAAAAAATTGAATTTGTTTACATAAACAGCAAGAAAATTTAGAATCACGACCTGAAGACGCTGAGGTCATGAGTTTATGCGGTAGTATTTCAAAGAAATAAATACACGGTTCTTCAAGTTGAACTCATAAAACTTGTTGAAACCGGTGGCGCGTAAAATCAACGTCGCTAAATTGGATGAGTAATTGTTTTTCAATAAACGATAATAATATTTCTAACTAACGAAACAGCTAAAGTTACCATAATACGTGACGACGTTGGGCATAATATTACGTTAAATTAGCGAAATTAAAAATATCGCGAGATCTACACGTAAAACAGATAAGCAATTTTAAACCTCATTTAAAATGATAATTAAAAAGAATATCGAAATCGATAAAAAAATTATCGATTCAATGATATGTAACTTACCTCAATTTATGTCCTTCTAAAAGACAAACACTCAGTACTGCATCAAGCTCGATGGCCTCCTTGGAGCTATCTTTATCGGGCGAGTAATACAATTTACCTTCGCAAAGCTGGCACCAACGTTGCACAAAGTCTTTAGGTTTTTCGCCGGATGAAGGAGATTTGAGCAAATAGCCATTATGAAGGGTGGCAGAAAGAGACTGCACGATATCCGGTTTGGTTAATGCTTCGCTTTGATTTGGTGCTGGTCTGACCAGAGGCCCAGACTCTTTGTGAAAACCTTGAGACATACGTCTAATGACACTGGGCGACCACGAGGACGAGTTGGAGACCACTTCTAAAGCACGTTTCCAAGTACTAACGCTAGAATTTCGGCGTAAAGAATATTTACGTTTTTGTTTCTTGCCCGAATCATTGTTAGTGATGACTTCGACGAAATGGTTATCAGCTGGAACGTGTCAGCTGTTGAGATATTATCGTGGCTATTTTTAAACTCGCTTTCTGTATTGCTGAATAGATCTATACCACTGAGAGATACGTCATCGCTCTCCGAACACACGGTATCGTACAACGGATCGAATTCGTTGATGAGCGTTTTCCACGCATCCAGTGGAACGAGTTGGGGTCAGAATTTTGTTGACGGGTACCTTGGACGTTCCAGTTTTCGTACCAATTTTTATTGGCGAAATAATCAAAACTGTTAACCTCCACGCTGTTGCCACTGCTCCCTGTTTCGCTGCTAGATGGGAAAAAGGAATCGAGAATGACTTTCTTCATACTAGCCTCGGTGGCGCTCAAGCTGCTAAATAAATCGGTGACGTTCTTTAAATGATCCGGCGACGTAGAGCTGATTTCTGAGTCGTTCTCGAACGAGGAAAATTTATCGTTATCTAAGTCGTACTTTTCAGCGGCGTCGGTGCTGTCGTGTTTATTCTTCTCGGAGAGGTTATCCGAGTACGAGTTACTAGACTGGTCCGAGAATATATCGTCGAAGAATTCGCTAGGCGGTGGAGGTGGCGGGTACTGCGGAGGTGGAACGTCGTCTTCGTCTAAAGAGCTCTCGAAGCCAGACACATTACTGACCTGAAGCGGCGGAAAGGCGAATTGAATGGCGTCGAAGATTTCGCTGGCTGGAAAAATGGACATATCGTCTGGACCGTTTTCTTCGGCGATGTTCCGGATGTCGCTGCTGGTGCGACGACGTAGCGCTTTTTTAACTATGTTTGAACTAACGGCTTTAGTTCCTTCGATGATGCTACGACTTTTTTCACTAGCTGAACCGATACTTTTGAGGCGTCTGCGAAATGAACCTTTAATGCTACGCGTTCGACTACTCTCCGAAGATACGGAAGACTGATCGTCGTCGCTGTTCATTTTCGTACTCGATATAACGGTTTAGTTTCACGACTCCACCATTGAACTGTATCGATGTATTTGTTTCAACCTATTCCTGCAACAGAAGCGTTTTTCTAGTCAATGGTTTCCACAATGGAACGCGCGTACGTTTGTTTACTATTCTCTCGGGCTGGGGTAAACAAAGCTGTATCTGGTGGTTTATTCAATACGGTAATTGAGGAAAACAAGCTGCTTTTAAACAACTACTCCGTTTGAACCGTTAGGTAGCGAAAAATTGCCGAAAATAGGTTTATAAACGGTGTAGAAATTGACAGGTGAATTTCTTTACACAATAATCACGGGTCGAGGCACTCGAAGTCGCTCGAATTACTTCGAATTTCGAAAACATGTAAACTATTATGTCAATAGATCTGATAACATTTCACAAGTAAAGATAACAAACGTATTTTCTTATCATTTTTACAACGCCGCTATTCAAATTTATCGACTGTAAAGGGCACAAATATGGGTCAAATTTCAAAAACACACATAAGGTTGTAAAAACACCTATCTTCTGATAAGGAGAAATCTTCGAAACACCCTCGTTAAATGATTTCTCTGTTTATAATATTTATATTCTGAATCAATAAACTCGAAGAACATATCACAGGAATAAATATAAAATTAATCACATCGATATTTGAAAATAGGCTTAATTACCGAAACAATATGAAAACTTACATTACTCATTTGTTAGGCCTAAAGCGAGCACTGCAGATGGTCTGATGACAGCTAATTTGTAAAGATGGGAACGAGTTTAAAACGGCAGTATTCTATCTCATAGTCGTGAATTACAAAAATATTTGTTTCACCAGCGAATAGCGTATTATTGCGAATACTGAGAAATTCTTAGATAATTAAAAAATTCACATACGATATACCGAGGACATTGTACTCGACAACCACGACGAATTACGAAACATGAATCACTAGCACAAAGAATAAAAGCGAAGTAATTTGAACACCAGCATAGATTAGAATTATCAACAGTTGAAAATATTTTTATTTACATTGAGTGAGTAGAATTGGCGGGTAAGACTAAATTCACACTAATCCGGTACAGTAACGTTGGTGGTGTTCCTGAAGTGGACGGTAGAAGCGTGGTAGTGCTTTACATTTTTTTCTTTTTTTAATAAAAATTGTACAACAGAGTATCAAGTTAAATTTGTATAAGAAATTGATAAAGCTCGATGGCCCGAGTGTGGCCTAGAATAAAGAAGACGTGTCTGTGATATTACTAAAAACGAATTACTGAATTGAGAGATACAGAAACCAAAAACTATCCAAGCGATAATCATCATCCACAGCATTTTTTTTTAATCGTAATTTTTCTCAAACTCTGTCGAGTTATGTGCAGGCAATTTGAAATAATGCATAGGTAATTCTATATCTATTCTTCTCTCAACATCAATATGTACCGTTGATTGTTAAGACTTAAAAGCCGAAGTTATTAAGATTTTTTGCTAATCTAAAGGCCTAAATTAAGTTTATTTTTTTATATTTGCCCCTATCTCTTCTCATGATTAAAAATGAATTCAAAGTACCGAATGTAAAATACAATAAAAAATATCAGTGGTATAATTACATAAATTATTTTTTTCTCGTGATTTATGCTTCTTTTATATATTTTAAATATAATATTACAATAAATTTTAAAACTAGAAAAAAAATTGTAGATGAAGAAAAAGATGAACGCGAATCACTTTCTCCAAGCTGCTGAAAATTTCAACTTTTGCATATGGTAGCGTAGACGCTGGAAAAAGTGATTTGTATCCAACTTCTCCATTATTATTCTCTAAAAATGATATGATTAATTAACTGATGTAGATAAAATTAAGAAAAAAAAAATCAACATTATACCTACCATTATAATATGTAATTATTTTAAAATAAAGAACAATGTTGGGTAAAAATCAGCATTTTTTGCAATTTTTGATAATGGTTATCTTATTGTCCTAATATTTTGTTATTACCTCCATGTTTTGATGCATAAAAGTATAATCGCGTTATTTCAAGGAATAGTTTGTTCGCTTGGGCATGAGCACGTCCCTGTTAAGAAGCTGTGGTAGTGATAGTGGCTCATGTTGCCATTTTTGAAATCGCTGCAAAAGAATAAGATTAAAATAATTTTGATACGTAATTTCTTTTAAAGCATTGATTTGTAAGATTGTAGCGAATTTCAATTTTCGAACATCAACTTCATCAAACTCCAGTACATGCAATTAAGCATTGAAATGTTGAAAAGTGGAGCTACTAAATCGAAAATGAATTGTTTACTCTTTTCTTAGGAATTGATTTATAAATTATAGATTCGATATAAAAATTTAAAAAATTCATAAACTACAAATTAATGTACTTAAAAAATAAAATGATAGTATTATCCTATTTTCACATATGTATTTTTATTTGATTTTTATTACTTTTACACGATAAATTGTGAAACTTGCAAATCTAAATTGAAACATTTTTTTGCTTCATTCCTGAGAATTTATAAAGAATAATAAAATAAATAATGTTTATTTTTTTGCGAAGAGTTGATAGGAAACATTCAAAGTTAAGAACTACAATTTTCTGTACAAGAATTTTAATGTAATATTAAATTTCAAAAATGAACCATTTTTGTTCTGGTTTCAATTGAGCATATGCAATGAAATCAAATAATTATAATCATGAAATTTAAAAAATATATAAAATGAAGTTACAATTTTGAATTTAAAAAAAAAAAAACAAAAAAGGGGTATTTTTGTGGCCCACGCGAACTTCGCTATTTTCAAACGACTTAAAACGTAACCAGTTTTGTTACTTTAAGAAACTCAAAAATAGTAAAAATAAAACTATTGCCACGATGTTTCATTTTAAACTTATTTTACAGATCGATTTGGTATTTTATTTTATCAAAAATAAAATAATAAATTTAATTTCAACATAAAATAATCCATGAAATGATATTTATTTAAATAAAGACGAATATCAAAAATCATTTGACACTTAATTTAAACAACATGGCTACTTTCGAATACCGCAGTTGGTAACATACCATCTAACTTGTTGTTCTTGTTTGACGTTTGTATGGTTATGTTACGCTGATTACGTTAACTGAGAAGTTTGAAATCGGAAGTATCGCAGGAATTTTGTTTTGTGTTTGTATAGTTTCAGTAATAATCCCTTATTAACCACCGTGTCGTTATAAAATTTCATTTCCGGCCGATTCGTAACGTCATGTGAATTCTCATTCTTTACCCCATGCATGTTCTTTGAATCGCGTAAAACTCTAGCCAGTTTTTTGTGTAAATGATGGTCTAACTCTCGCGTCCGTACAACAATACCGAAAAAAATGGCGGACTCTTATCAGGTAAATAAGACAACCTATTTGGTATATTATTGAAATACTATTCCATTTCTAGGCACTACTTGCGAAGTTTCAATATCACATCTAGATATATCCTACGTACCAATTACATCATTTTATATTACCGCGTAACCCAGTCTCGAAAAATTCATCAGCAGCCGCAGAATCTATCGGTAATACAGGAATTCGTCGTTTAATCGTAATTCCAGACAGCCATTGTTAATGAATGCATTCTAATCGTGATGTACTATTTCCGCGAATTCATTTGTTTACTAGCTCATTGAACGGGAAAGTTATCAACGAATTATCGTATACTCGTTACTCGTCACTACGTACTCGATGATTTTGAAATATTTCCTGCGACATGGGCGTATATTGTATAGGCTTGGGTATATCCTGTCTTCGTTTAGTATAGTGTAAAACACATAATATGTAATGTCCGCTTCGTAATACTCCACCGAGCGGTAAATGTTGCTACTTTAAAAAGGTCAACGTACTCGCAAAATGCGAAGAACGAAAAGCTGATAAGATTTATTATTGAAGCTGTGCTTTAGCTTTTTCAAACTTGTGAGCTTTCAAGTGGTAACACTGATTCGCAAATAGTCTCGCCAAAGAAGAACGAAATTAATGAATCGAAGAAACAGGTGTATGAATTGCTAAAATTTTTATGTAGGTGAGAAAGATTCAATAGATGCTAATGTGTTTCAGGGATACTCAATTTTTATTATAATTTTATTTTTTGAATTATTTATTGGCTTTTAATTTTTAGGCTGCTCCTTGGCTACACCCTAGGAACATTTTTCGGTAGGAAACCAGTTCATTTTTTTATGTTTTATTGTAGGAATTCATGAGATGATAATTTTTACGATTAAATAAATACCTTCGTTTAAGGCCACAAGATGAGAACCACTTGATAATGTTATACTTTATCATTTCCATATTACTCTATTTCATTAGTGCTACGTTTCTCGAATAAATTAGCCGGCGATATTTTCAAATTTTAACGGATTTAAATTATTTTGGTGAATCGTATGTTCTAAATTTAAACCACATGCGAGTAAATTCACGCGTATAGAATTTTATTCGACCTCTTGAAGCATTTGATGTTTGATGTTTGAATAAATTGCGCAAAACATATTTATTTACGAAGACGAACGTGTAATTGAAATAAAGATAACAAGATGGTAACCAGGAAGGACAACGTATCTTGAATCGATAAACACCTCTAGGCCTCGTCAAAAAAGGCAATTAAGCATCCACCAAAACAAACTATATTTTATAAGAGAAATAAACTTAGCACAAAATCATCGTCTCGTTTTAGAAACCCAACAGTATAGAGATCTCCAACTGTTCGAATTAAGTGATCGTCATTAAATTGAAACCGTTTCGTTGGTACATTCGGAAGGAAGTAATTACTTAACAAATTTTTTTTCGTGCCCTACGACTGCGTTGTTAAACGTCGCGTCGTGCTCAAACAAAATAACCAAATCAATTATCTCGCGCCAATGTTTTATAACCGTTGTGTTTCGGTAAAAGTAGTAAAAGTAGTTTCGAGAAAGTAGCAACGGCAGAATAACTCGACCGTGCCATTACTCGACGATCTCAATCGCCAATTTTTATTCCCCGCTGGCTTCAAAGTTTTCGCGTTAATTTTTGATCCGTATCTTCCATCAACAAGTGATTGTCCTTGATGGTGGATTTACAACGTCATTTATTTAGATTTATTTCTCCCATATCCATTTTTAAGCCGTAATTACCTTCGAGTTGTTTATCATTCTTGAGCTGGTAATCGCGGATTTTAATTTTCCCATTATTAAATTTTTTCGTTCGGTTTCAGAGTTGAAGGACGTAGGAAATTTCGCCCTGTGAAAAATTTTCGAAGTAGGTACGTTGAGAATTATTTTACGACGTTATTAGGCTGATCTGCGAGAATTTTTGCCCTTACTTTAAACGCGCTATTCGATTTGTGTGAGGGCGAACAACTTTATTTTTGCCGATGACTAAGCATTCTTTATGCTATGTGCGTGTAAGGAGAATGAATTATTTAATGGTTTTACTTCATCGTTACAACTTACGTCGCGAAAGTTCCGACTATTTATTTTAATTGTCTATTAGTCGAAGTTACAGCGATTGCAAGAATCAAACGTCATTCTGATGTTTTATTGAAGAAAATGAGGTAATGATAATCAAGTTAAATCGCATGTATTTTGTGGTATGACCAACATTTGGGATGTGCTGCGCTATATATCACGAAATGAAAGCATTCTGCATTCTGAGATATTTAGATGCGCGTATTAAGAAATTTATAACTGATATAAAAGTCAAGAGCTCTGCTTGGCACTTACCGTAGTCATGAAGTTATTATAATCATGTTTTATTTTAGTTGACTTCTTAATATTGTATTTACGTATAAAAAAAAAACGTAAGCAGTCATGTAGCATTATTAGAGCTGAATTTTGAATTGAAATTGTTTACATTTGAACGTAATATTTTCAAGTAATTTTTACCACTCTGTTCGTGAATCACTTATCGCTTTTAATTAATCGATTAATCACTATTTCACGTTTGAAAAATTTTAATTCCATTGTGAAACTGGAATTAACGAGAAAAAAAAAAGCAATACACTAATATACATGGCAGAAGAAAAGATGTGATTTTTGGGCAAAAACTCATTTAACAAATTATTCTTTGATGGATTAATTATAAAGTGAGACAGACCGTAGTCAGCCTGAGATTAGAGTGGAGGGAGGTAGAACTACCAAATCCTAGACATTTGATTAACTTATCATTTTAACGCCAAAAATTTGGAATTTCGCATTGTTATATGAAAAGCGATTTCTGCGGTCTAAAATAGGTGATTAAATTGCAATGAAAGAAGGAAAACTACACGATACTACATGGAATAACAGTCAGTCAATTAAAAAAATTGATCAGTCGATTTATAAAAAATTGTTTGATTAATTTAAAAAAAAAATCGATTAATCGATTTGAAAAAAAAACGATCAATCGATTTCGAAAAAATCGTTGGTCGATTTCAAAAAATGATGTTTTTCCAAAAATTGATCAGTAGATTTCAAAAAAGTCGATTAATCGATTTGAAAAAATCGATCAGTCGATTTCGAAGAAATCGTTGGCTGATTTAGAAAAATCGATGTTTTTCAAAAAATTGATCAGTAGATTTCAAAAAAAATCGATTGATCGACTTCAAAAAATCGATCAGTCGATTTCGAAAAATCTGTGTTTTCAAA
Organism: Phenacoccus solenopsis; assembly: GCA_009761765.1. Classification (NCBI taxonomy): domain Eukaryota; kingdom Metazoa; phylum Arthropoda; class Insecta; order Hemiptera; family Pseudococcidae; genus Phenacoccus; species Phenacoccus solenopsis. The sequence goes on along the minus strand of CM019755.1, from coordinate 20,097,300 downwards.
AAAATGGCAGATTTCAAAAAAAATCGATCGTTTATTTTCAAAAAAATCGATTAATCGACTTTTATAAAATGAATTAGTAGATTTCCAAGAAAATCAATCAGTTAATTTCAAAACAAAAAATCAATTAGTCGATTTCAAAAAAATCGATTGGTCAACCTAAGAAAAATTGATAAGTTTTTTAAAAAAATGATCTGTAGAATTCTAAAAATCGATTTTCGACTTCAGAAAAATGGATCAGTCGATTTCGAAAAAAAGAATCGGTTGATTTCAGGAAAATCTTTTAATTGATGAATTATAAATAAATGTACATTTGACTGGTCTCTTCACATGCCAATCAGCCAATTACGAAGTAGCCACTAAAAACATAATTCTAAATTTTGAAAATGATGGTTAATCGATTAATAATTGCCCATCAATACCCAGAAAATATTTTCTGTACCTGCTGTAATTTGTTTTTTTCAAACTCATTGAAAATATGAAGAAACTGTCGCGACAAAAATACTTTATACGCTTGAAGTCAGGTGTTAAATTTATAATAATACAAAATCTTTGTAAATAAGTTAAAAAAAAATCAAATTATTAAAGGTTTTAAAACCTGGAATTGTATCTTTGGAGAAGCAGTCTGTCCCCTCTGTCCCTACTTCTTCTCAGCCCTGCGTTCCCTTTCACTTTCGTTCATTTAAATCGACGATTCTCATTCGTAAGGTTCTTTTATTAATGCTCAACTAGGAGTTCTTGTACTACGGTCATAAAATACGGATGCTATGCAAAATAAGGTCTGTTTCGTATTGGAGCCATTATACATTGCAAGTTCTGGCTCCTAAGATTCTAAAATAGGAGGTTGTGTATTTGGGCTTTATTTATACTCCTCTTTTCTTGAAGAATCTCCTCGAACGCCATATAATTCCGGTATAGTTCTCGTCCTTCGCTATATCATGCGATGAATTACGTTCTTATTCGATATAGGTCACGAAATCGAAATTCTCTTCGTCATTATAACATGGTAGTCTCAATATATAAAAAAAAAAATAAATAAACGATCGTGCGCAGGTATATGTACGTATCATCGTTTTAATACGTATGAAACTACGTTACCGAACACGCGCGTTCGTCCGAGACGAACTTTTCGATGTTCGCTTATGGTCAAGGTCCGCACGATGGCGCGAATCCTCAACGTTACGTGGACCCTACGATACTTATCCGTGAAGGACTTTTCGATCGTAAATACGCAGTTGAATTATCCAAAACACCAAGAAAGCCAGCGAGGTTACACTGCGAGTGATGGAAAAGTTATTTTCAAATTTAACGATTTTCCGAGCACCGAGATGTCGCTCGATGGTGCATTCGCGTCGATAAATCGAACGGACGAGACGGCTATTTGGCGACTTCGTTGAATGGACAGCGCGGTTGCAGTTTACCCGATCGACGATAATTACGAGTGTGGCTATTAAAAAGGTATCCGCGTACACCGAACTGCCGCCACTCCGACTCCGAGTGTATAAGATTTCACGTTATAGTGGGGACGAGTTTTTAAATTGTATTGTGGGCTGAGTGTGGTCGTGGTGGTAAAGAGCCGGTAATGTAATCCGTGTTCGTGTTCATTAACAGCAGTACACACCGGTTATTGAAGTGTCTTTTAATTGCGCGATTCGACGTCTATTTGAGAAGTTCCTCGGTGCGAAAATATTTCTCGAGGTTCGTGTGTTGCGTGTTGGTTTTTACGCGTTGTGTCGAACGGTTTTTCCAGCTTAAATGGTGCGATTTTTCGGATACTTCGATACGTGGACGAAGGCGACGAATTACGCTGAGGTGGATATTAAGAGCTTTTTTTTTCACTTTTATTTTAACTTCTCGAGAATTTATTTCCGTCAAAAATTTTCGGATATGTACAAAATATTCCATCAACTCTCACGGCGTCCTCCGATTCCTTTCAGTTTCTTCGACATTTAATTTTCAAGCGTGTTTATTCTCTATTTCAAAAACCGGACGCCACAGAAGTCTTGCATAACGTCGTGCTATACGAAGTGGATGTCAACGCTTCCGCTTTATTAACCTCGCGGCTGTTTGCGTTTATATGTGTGATTTTTTTGCCTTTCTTTCTATGCACTTCTCAGCGATCAAATGGTAAATCGTTAAGAGAGATTTACTATGTAGAGATACGCGCTCGAAATTACCAGTTTTCAGCGTTAATAAATTGACAATTTTTTATTATTAAACCGTAGGCGCCTTAAACCGGTTTCGCGGTTATGATTGAAAATTCGAAATCTTCTTTTCTCGATTGATGCTGCCTTGTTCAAACAATGGCGCGATTAATTCGCGAAGCTGCCTACGTTTTCGCGGTTTATCTGGAAATCGTGGTTGTTTGCAGTTGTTTCCATGTGTTTGTTGTGTGCGCAGCCCTGGTGGATATATTGGGCTGGTTTAATGCGACGATAAGTTTTTGATGGAATATTGACATATTACAGCGTATTTGGTGAGAGAAGGGGACCTCAGATTCTTATTTTTCAAACCATTTTTTTGTAATTCTCTGCCTAATGTCGAATATGTATACTTTTGCTTGACTCGTAGGGCACGGGAGTGCATGAAAATCGTTTGTAATTTATTGAAATAATATTCGCGTAAATATGTAAGAATGCTTTTGATACGTTCTTGATTCGCTCAAAATGAAGGCTCGCTCGGATTTCAAGAGGCTGAAGGAGGGTTCAAAACCATCATTTGTAATGTTATAACATGGAATGAGTTCGAGATGCTTACATACCAGCATCTAATGGTATCGCCTGATTGAAATCCAAACTAGGGAATAGGTCCTAGGCCCCAGTGTGGGTGCCACAATTTACATAAATTGGAGAATAAGTTTCAAGCCCCAAGTTGGGTGCCACATTTTGCTAAACTAGAGCATAAGTCTTGGGCCTAGTGTGGGCACCACATTTTGCCGACTTGAGCTATATGTTCCAAGCCCCAGTTTGGGCACCATATTATTGCGAAACAATTCAATAAATCGAGCGCAGACTTTTAAGTTTTTTGAAGTATAATAATCTTGTCTAGAGTTTCATTAAAATAATAATAATCGGATAAAAGTTTGGAGATTCTGTCACATTATTACTACATAAGACCTTGAGGCCATATCAACTTTTATATTGTAAACATTTTCATCAAAAAGATGCACGTGTTTTTGATTTTTGTTTTCATGTTCATTTTTTTCAAATACAATGAAGTAAATCAAACAAATATAAATATTGAAGAAAATATTTTTTTAAATTGTATGAAACGTTTTTCGAATATATAATTATTATGTTTTTAGAAAATTAACTTCTAAATAGCTTACTTCCTACATCAATTGAGATCCATTCGTAGGTTGTCCATTGACTTTGAATTAATATCCTATTTTAGTTTTGGAAATGGTTCGTTCTAATCTCAATATGAAATATAGGTATCAAATTGTCAAATAATGAGCTGAATGTAGATAGTTGAAAAATCGTCCATATTTATATCTAAGAATTGATACCTGTATTGCATATTCAGATTTAAACGAGCTATTTTTAAAGCTAGTAAAATGGACTACTGATTCAGTTTGTCAAAGTATAACACAAATGAGATGTTAATTAATATAAAAAATGAATAATTTTGGAAGTAAATGACCTAGCCCGTTTTTAACCTTTTATTCGATTATTATGAATTTAATGAAAGCCTAGACTTGATGATTACATTTCAAAAAAATTCAATGTCACGGCTGATCTTATTTCATTGAATTGTTTTGCGATGACATAGCACAAGCTGGAGCTTGGAATTTATTTTTTATGATGACAAAATGTGGCGCCCAAACTGGGGCTTGGAATTTATTCTTTAGGGTGGCCAAATGTGGCGCCCAAACTGGGCTTGAAATTACTTCTTTAGGATGACGAAATGTGGCGCCCAAACTGGGCCCAAGGAGATATCCTGGATTTTTGGAAAAGTAGTCCATTCTTCAGCCAAATCTCATATGAATTACTTACTTATGCTGTGTTTGAAATCAATGTATTTTTCAATTTTATAAATGTATAGCAATTTTATATGATCAACTTTTTTTTTGATTCATTATAATTATGCGGTGGGGATGAAGTGAACCTCGTTTATTCAATTTGAAGGTATTCGTTTATATTTTAGTGTATTTGAAGAGGAATGATTTTTCATTCATGTCCATCTCTTATGCTTGATTGAGGAATGTTCTGTATTCATAAGACTAATAATTCTTTTGTGTTGAGAATTTTTTAATTTTTTTTTTTTTAGTATAATAATTACGAGTAAAAATTATTGTAATATTTTCATACGTAAAAAAAGCCTTTCAATTTATTATTTTTCTTCAAGGAACTCAAAGTTTTATTGCTAAGTGTAGGGGGAAGCCTAATAAATTCAAATTACTTATATACTATTTGAACTACACATCACCTTTCTAAAGTAGTGAAAACTCTCTGAGTGCTGTGAAAATTAATTTCTCTAGTATTTCGCTCACCTATGAAAATACATTCCCGGGCTACGTTGCGGTTACGTGTACGAGCTCGCTGTCATATTGAACAAGTTGCAGACAAACCTCATGACAATCATGACCAAGACCTCGAAGGCATGAGCTGACAGTATAACGGAATGCATTCGATATTGTTTCTAGACCGATTTCAATTCGGCATAATTATGGCGATCGACGAACGAAAACAATAGTAAACAATTTCTTATTCGGTAACAATCGCGTAGATCTGTTCGGCAGTCGTCTATTTCGAACGATAAATTTTCTTTCACCGCCTTGCATGGAAACCGCTTGCCCATACACGTACGGTAACGGTGGCGACGCAGGTAGCCGTATCTACCGCACAGCTGATTGTCGAGTGGCGACCTTTCTTTTCTTTTTTTTTCCTTCTTCACCTGACACGTTTGATTAACGAGTGAAGTATCGCTGAAAGCAGGCTCGCCGACGTCGTGATTTATTATAGGAGCCTGTTGCAGAAATTTAATATTTGTAGGTAATTCGGTCTAGCGGTGGAGAGGGGAGAGGTTCAAATCGCCTTCGTCCACATTACGGCGACGTGGATGTGGAATGTGTGTTGGTAATTTTACGTCATCATTAGGTTCGCGATTTGCGCGCATCATTAATAAACGCGCCGTCGTGTTATGTGCCAGCGTTTGTTTTCGCGGTGGTTGCGCGACAATTTGCGAGAAATTTATATTGGACTGAGATCAAGCCGGAGCTGCTTTAAAGTTTAATTTACGTAAGGAAACGCCGACCGGCGAATGATCGTTCGCGTTTTGTAGCCATTGTGATGAAGCTGATGCTGATCGCGTGAAAATGGTGTTGAAAATCGAACGTCCGCCGAAGTATAAATCGTTACTGTTTTTGGTGCGTATGCGTTTTTTTTCTCTCTCATTTTTCCCCATTTAATTATATATATAGGACGACGTGAAAAATGTATTTCATTCTTTCAAACATATTTCCATCGTTCTACTTAACGATATAATGTATAGTCTGAAATGTCAACGCGATTCGTACTTACTCATATGGTTTCGTGTATATCATGTGTACCTCATTTATGACAGAGAGGGGCAGAAATTGGAGGCATAAGTGCATAATATACGAGTATTAACGTAAATGTTGAAGAAAAAAGATATTATTTATATGGTTTCTCGAGCTCGTAATCAGAATTACTACAAAGTACAGGCTTGTCGGAATGCGTTCCGTTTTATTTATTTTTTTTCTACGCTTGCACAAATGTAAGTACAGCAGAGATGGAGGATTTTAGAAATTGTCGGTGCGAACGTTTTAATTGGAAAAAAATTAACCCGACGCGTTAATTATCGAAGCACTTTCATTTTCACGAGCGGCGAGATTTCCGTTCGAAGGAGTTTTTGTTCGTCATTGTAATTGGATGAGAGTGAACTGACGACGGAGAAAAAGAGTTTTTTCGTTATAGAAGGCGAAATCGCGGATATTTATTCGGTATTAGCGATGGTAAAGCTTTACCGTTAGTTTGTATACTCTAATGAGTAATTAGTCGAGTTTGTCTCGGATTTATTGATTTTTTTAATGATTTTCTTAAACCCAGCCATCGGTGATGGGTGATCGGTTATCAGTTATATTTAGCTGTGAATGGTAATGGTTGGCGAATGATGGGAAAAAATTCGAATTTTCGGGTTTAAGGAGAAAATTAGATTAAAGTCAGACATGTTTCTGAAAAAAAAAATTCAAGCTACGGAAAATTGATGTTTAAGACGAAAATATGAATTCTCCCTTCAACCTCCGCTCCTTACTAGATCAGCAGATTGAAAAAGCCTTCATATCTTTCAGAAGTATCACTTATAAAATAGTTAGTATCATTCGTAGAGGTGAATTTTTTAAGCATTCAGGACAAGACTACGTAGATGAGGCAGTGGTTGCGTCTATCAAACACCTCTTTTTAAATTCAGTCATGTTATAATTAGCTGAGTTTTTAACAAAACGATAGCTATTACAGCCTACCTGATTTGGGAAGGGAAGGTCGGGGGAGGGTGGGGTCTTCAAATCTTTGCGTTTCAGACCATTTGTAATCATCTGGCAAATGTCCAACTTTTTGGTATATATATTTTTTTCCCCCCACGCGTAGCGCCGGCAAGTATTCATAAAATTCGCTCAAAATTTGGTGAGAGACTCTTCTTGAAAATGCGCAAAAATAGTTTTTTTGTTTTTTCGATAAATTTCAAAATGGCGGATCACTCAAATTTTGAGGGGGGCTGGAGAAGGGGCAAATAGCTCAAATTTTTCGTTTTTGATTTCATATGAAAGAGTGAGTCACGGATACTAACATATCCAAATTTCAGCTTCTTGAGTGCATATTGAGAGGAGTTAGATCAAAAAACGGCTTTTTGAGGAAGTTTTGAGTCATGAAATTTCTTGAATCTTCCATATCTCCCCACCAAATCAAGTTAAAGAGGTCAAATTTTGTGTGTGAGGTTAGTTGGTGACCACAATATGACCTCTTGAATTTGGATCAAAATGGATTCAAAATGGCGGATTATCAAAATTTTGAGTAGAGCTTGAGGAGCCTCAAGTTGGTAAAAATGTAATTAATATGAATTCATATGGTTATTGGGGATAAGTTGTATACTATATCCCGAATTCACTTCCATACATGATGTTGGAGGGGGAAGGCGGGGTTACCAACCTAAAATAGTGGTGGGGGTACAGGAGGGGTCGAAAATTTTTTATTGCTGTGTCATATGATAAAATGAGCCCAAGTGACAAACGTATTTTGATTTTAGCTTCCTCAGTGATTTTGGAGGGGAGTTAGAGCAAAAAACGGCTTTTGGAGGGGAAATTGCTGCAGGAAATTTCATGAATCTTCCATATCTCATCACCAAATCGGCCTAGAATGGTCAAACTTTGTGTGTAGGATTAGTTTGTGACCAGAATATAACCACTTAAATTTGAGTCAAAATGGATCCAAAATGGCGGATTTACAAAATTTGAAGATAATTTGAGGACCCTCAAATAGTTATAATTTGAGAAATATGTGTTCGCATGATTATTTCATGGCAAGAAATACTACATTTGTGCCAAATTGAATTTCTTAAGTGTTTTTGGAAAGGATAGGGTAGGGGTTTTCAGACTTGGTATTGGGTGTGGTCTGTAGTGATGAACGGTTAAGCAAGGTTATTACTAAATCAAAACAAGCCCCAGTTAAAAACTCAGCTCCAGTAATGCGGCATGGCTGCTTACGTTTTTTTTTTTTTATTCTTTAAAAATTGATATACCTAATTATGTGACATTTCTTGATATCTATATGAGAAAGTGAAATCAACGCATGCCGAATTTTTGGTCCTAGGAATCATGTAAATCGACATTCACCAGATCTAAGAAAGTTATCGGCTTTCCAGCCTTAAAAAAAATATGTAATAAGAAGTAAGAAATGGGAAAGATCAATTTTGTTTTTGTTTTGTTTTGCTTTATTTTTTCGAATATTGATAGCGATGGAATGAGAAAAGTTATCAAAGTACACCAATTATGAGCTCGAAAAATTTCAATCATTTTGGATTAATATTTACTATTCTCAACATGAGCTCATATTTAAAAAGAAATTTTCAACTTCTCCTTACAATAGCACCCCAAGTCGCACAAATAGGCGAAAAGAGGTTGCACTATGCCGCCTGCGCATTGGTCATGCGCAAATTTCTCACTCTTATCTCCTTTCCCGAACCCTCCACCGAATTTCGATAGTTGTGATGTTCCAGTCACTGTCCAACATATTCTAATAGACTGTATCAAACATATTCGAATGCGGTCACAAATTTCCTTTTCTTCAACCCAAGCTAAGCTATTACACGATGTCTAACAGTTTTACGAAATGGAAATTCAACGCTTTTTGAAACGTTTTTAGAAGCTATAAAGAACCCGGCAAGCTTTTCCCCATCCCTGACTCAAAAAAAAGTCAACTATGTGAATGAAGTTAGTTAGAAACTGCAATAGGAGCACTCACATTGGATGATTACCGAGATTAATCACAGGGTATGTCAATTTTTTTTTTTTTTTCAAAGGTGAAGGGGTGAAAGAAACAGCGAAGAGACAACAGATATCCTGTTCCTCTTCCTTAAAACCACTTACCTCTTTCTTTTCATTTAGTTTTCCTCTCTTTCTCCATGCCTCTGGCGTTTGTTGCAGTTCATGGCACTTTGATGAAGAACAAAAAAATATTTTTTGTGGTGAATAATTTTTTTGGAATAGAATACTTGTATTTTATCTCCTCGATCCTTTAAAAAAAAAAAAAAAAAAAAATATAATACAATTTTTTACCATATTCAAGAATCCTTTTTAAATTTTGTTATAGCTCTACGTCAAATTTTATAATTTTTCACATTTTATTCTTTAATTGGTATTATTAACGAAGAATTAAATCTGTGTGGAAACAAAATAAAAGTATTTTGTCAAAAAAAAAAAATTTTTGTAAATACCAAAGATTATGAAAACAGTAATAATATTGACCTAGAGGGCTGAAATTTTTTGAACATACTGAGACATCTTAAATTTGAAAAAAATTGAAAGTGAAAATTTTTTCAGACTCATGACGACAAAAAATGACTTCTGAATGCTAAAAATCACAAATAACCCAAAAATTATTATTTTTTGAAATTTTTCATCTCATCTTGGTACGTACTCCCGCCAAATTTAAAGACAAATTTATTTTCCACGATTCCGTGGGTGTTATTTGGCAAATATTTTTCTTTCACCCCTTCACCTTTTTTAAAAGAAAAAAAAAAATTGACATACCCTGTGATTAATCTCGTTAATCACCCAATGTGAGTGCTCCTATTGCAGTTTCTAACCAACTTCATTCATGTAGTTGACTTTTTTTTGAGCCAAGGATGGGAAGAAAGCTTGCCGGGTTCTTTATAGCTTCTGAAAACGTTTCAAAAAGCGTTGAATTTCCATTTCGTAAAACTGTTAGACATCGTGTAATAGCTTAGCTTTACATTAAACATTCTGCTGAATAAAAATACTCGTATTGATTAGCTTTGACATTCCTTCGTTAAATGTTGAAAATTGTTCATCTATAGCGACTGTATGTGATTAGCGGGTCAGGCAAACTAGTTATGAAGTCATTCATATTGCTCTGCCTGCTAGGTAAAAGTATGAGATACACCCCCTCCCCCGGCCCTCACTCAATCAAGTTTTGCGTGCACAATTTGATATGTTGTTCTAAAAAATTCCTTTTAATTCAGAACTGCGGGGAGAAAGGGTGGGATATGAAAAAAATTAGAAGTTGATTTATTTAAATGGATGAGATGACGAAATTAAATGACTATTAAATATATAAAATAAATAAATTGAAATTATTTGATTTTTTTTAATTGTAGTGTGTTGATGGCGTCAATTATTAAAAAAAAAAAATTAATTAAAAACGAAAGATGTTAATGTTGATTTTTTTCTGACAAAGTAAAGTAAATAAATCAAGATCATATTAATTGGATGCTTGAAAAAAAAAAAAAAAAAAAAAAATTTCAAAACAGTCATAAATTATTTAAATCTATTGATGAATAAAATTTTTAAAATAATACAAAAAATATTCGAATAAATAAAAAAAATTAATTAATTTTTATTTATTTAATTTTTTGGTCGATTATTTCGATTACGCTCTTTTTCTACCCCTATTGCAAAAAAGTGAGCCATTATATACATGAAAAGCGTCACCCATCAATTGAACCATTATTCAGCCTAATCAAACGTCCACCAACGGAAATTTTCCATCATCGACGAGTAAAATAATATGCGAATTTTTCTACAACGTAAGCGCAGCTATTCGACAATTTCGACGTTTATATATTACTGATTGAAAATTGACGTGGTGGGAAGCTCGTAAACGAACGATGTCACGTAATCGGATCGGAAAAGCGTTCGGTTCAAATTGAAAATTACTCGACACTCGATGGATTATATATCAAAGACTGAAGGGAATTGATGCCTAATATTTCCATTCGGGACGAAAAACTTTGGTATTCGCCATATCGAAGCTGAAAAGGTGTGTATAGTCGCGAAAGGTTATTACGAAGCGGATTATTTATTGAATGGATTCGTCGTGGAAATTGGTTTTTTCTCTTCGACGTTGGTGTAGATTTACGAAACTGTGGCGTGGGATTTTCGAATTTAAAAACGTTTAATCGAAGAGTCATGTTGAAGGGTAGCTTTAGGGTGTACAGGTGTGAGGTGAAATTTTAGTCTGGTAAAATCGATTATTGATATCGAGTTATCTCTGTATTGCATACAAATGGCTCGGGTTTTACGAAATAGTCGACTAGATTTTTTTTTCTGTTGGGATTAACGAAGGACTTATTCGTGGAAATGGCGTCTTCATAAATGGGTCAATAAATGAACGACTCGGGTTCAATAAGTGGCGTTTTATGAACGTACGAGCTCATTGTTTATTTATATGAATTATATCGCGTGTACTCATACATTGAAAGGTGCTGAGCGGTGTGCGTACGGTGAAATAATTTAGTAAGTATTGAACGTGTAAGTATTGTTAAGCGAGCCGAGATAAGATTATTCAAACGTAAAATTATTAGTATATTAATTACTGCGTAAATGCGCAATATGGCGGTGTACGAGCGACCGTATACGACTACTACGTGAGATTACTTTTAATTGGCGATTCGAGATAAATATAAATTAACGAGCGCGTATAGAATATTATTGAATTTTTATATATCTCGAGTATATACATATGTAGACACTGGTCGAAACGCGCAAGGACACGCGTAACGTCATGTATGTACGCTGTTGGTGGACGTTCGACGCTGAGTAAAATTATATACGCGCGGAATTCGAAGTACGTTGACCTTTTATTAGCGTGTATAATCGAGTATCGATATACTTGGGTTACGTACCCGGTGTAACGTGTATCTATATTATGTGATGTATAGAGAAATACAACGAGTACATATATTTTTTTTTTTGTTAACCATGTTGCAGAACGATTATATACAGCATCCGCTGCTCTACGAGCTCAGCCATAAGTATCGGCAGCAGCTAAACGAATATGTACCAGAGGCGGCGATTACCTTTAAATTGGAAGAGCTCAAGGAGCACATACGTAAGGAAATGAGGAAAGAGTTGAAGATCAAAGAAGGAGCGGAGAAGCTGAGAGATGTGTCGAAGGATAAGAAAACCTTGTCGGATGTGGCATCTATAGTGAAAAAGTCCAATTTAAAGCTCAACGAGATGCAAGCCGATTTACAAGAATTAGAGTCGCAGATTATATTAACCCATGGCCAAAGTACTCAACCGAGTACGCCGAATTGTAATAATTCTCACGGCGATTTGACGTGTAAGTATGGAATTGAATATGAGTTGTATTTTATACCACGGAGTACTGGTTTTCAGGTAATGTTTTTTTTTTATGGTTTCGAATTATCGTGATGGATTTTTCGAATGATTTCAATGTCAGCTCTGCCTTGTGCGTAATTAACTCAGAAGGAAATGTAGTTCGATTGAACTGTCGTTGGAGAACTAACTGATCTAAGTGTGATGTCACTCGTCAGTATACATTTTTAAGATATGAGATCCACTATGTAGAGTGACGTCAGAGCTGCATATGTGGATGCAGCTTTGGCTAATGACTTAAAACCAGTATTTTACTGGCAGTAAAATGTATAAGTAGATACTCGAGCAGTATTTCGATGCACAATCTTGTATCTAAATGAAACCGTCGATAGCTTCTATTATAACCATAAGCTTACAGTATGAACGATTATTGAGTCCTTTTGTCGGAGTAATTTATTGGAAATTGATTTTTTCGTAATGAAGGTTAAAAACGTAAATTTAAAAAAAAATAAGTTTTTTTTTTTGCGATGGTGAAGGAATTCCTTCATTTTTTTAATGCATTTTTTCTTATTTGAACTTTTTCTTTTGTATTGTTAGATTTTTGAACGTTTTTCTTCGTTTTGGATTTTTTCGTTTTTGTGGCTTTTTTTTCTAGACTTTTTTTTTCATTTTTCCATTCATGTTTTGATTTTTCAACAATCTTATTTTAGATTTTTCAATTTTCGACTTTTTTTTTCATTTCTGAGTATTTCTTCATCGTAATGGTGTATTTATTATCATAATGGTTTGAATGGTTTTCCTATTTTTGGAACTTATTTTTTATTTCTAGACATTTTTGAGATTTTTTTTCTATACTTCTAGACATTTGTGAGAGTTTTTTGTTCCTATGTTTTTTTTTTTTTTTTTTTTTTTTTTTAAGAGAACTTTTTCAATTTTAATGGATTTATTCTCATTTTACAAATTTTTTTGCTTTGAACTTTTTTTTATTGTTAAATTTTCAAACATTTTTCTTTTCGTCTTCTTTATTTTTACATATTTTTTTTTAGACTTCTGTTTTAATTTTTGAACAGTTTTCTTATTGTAGATTTTTTAATTTTAATTTCATTTTTTTTTTATTCTGCATACTTTTCCATCGCAATAGGATTTTCATCATTGTAATGATGTGAACAATTTTCTCATTTTTGAACTTTCTTGTATGTTTCTAGACATTTTGACATTTTTTCTATGCTTATAGACATTTATGAAAATTTTTTTAGAGAAGAGAGGGAATTGCTTTTATTTTTATGCATACCTTCTCATTTTTCAGAATTTCTTTATTTTTGGACGATTTTCTTACTTTTAGACTTTTTATTTACATTTTTTTTCATTCTGGTTATTTTTCCATCGTTGAACAATTTTTTCGTTTTTGGACTTCTATATGTGCTTCTAGACATTTTGTATTTTTTTTCTATACTTCTAGACATTTATACGCGTTTTATACATTTCTACAGGTTTTTTTAGTGGCGAGTTTTTGGTTTCTCGATATTTTTCTCATTTTTTGCCTTTTTTCGATTTTGAATTTTATTTAATTTTTGGCATTATTTTACATTGATAGCATTTATGTTTTCATATTTGAACAATTTTCTCATTTATTTTTTGAATTTTTCCGATTCTAGACTTGGTCATTTATGAATTTCATATTTTTTTATCTTGATGGAATTTTTATTTCAATATTTGAAGGATTTTTTCATTTTTGGAAAATTTATTGATTTCTCCATACTCCCAGACTTTCTGTGTATTTAGACGTATTTTTCATTTGTAGTTTTTCGAATTCTCGGATTTTTTTGACTTATCTTAATTTTTCGATATTTCTCATTTTTATACTGATTAATTTGGATTTTTCACTTCTAGTCATTATTGCATTTGAATGGTGTTTTTTTTCTTTCTTTTTTTTAACTTTATTTATTTGAATAATTTTCGTATTTTTCTGGAGTTTTTGTTATGTATTTCTAGACATTTTTGACTCTTCTTTCTGTACTTCTACATATGTTTAGAAATGTTTTAAGTTTTGGATTTTTTGAAATTCAGCGGCATTTCTTCTTTTTCTTTTTTATTTTTAGATTTGATAATTTTTGGACTTTATACGCTTTTGGTTTTTTTTTCGTTTTTGGACCTTCTTATTTTTAGTCTTTCCTTTAATTTTTGGGCATTTTTTTTTTCAAGATTTTATTTTTCATTATTTTTTCTCATTTTTAAGCTCTTCAAAAATTGCCATGACAAACGATTCATACACAGTGATCATCACTTTTCGACATTTTTTCAACTCCACCACATTTTTAAGACGATAACTCCTCCCTCTCCCCTCTAAAATCACGCGTGGAGCTGAAATTAGCGTACAGCATACTTTTCATTATTGGTAACCATATGAGTCAACATTAATCATATCTATAATTACTTCAGTAAGCGGATTACTACTGCTCTACAATTCTCAAACTTCTTTTGAGTCTCCTGAAATTTTTTTTTTTGACTTTGGTTACATTTTTCTCAGAAACTATTTGATGAAATTTAATTTTGTTTGAATCTTTGAGTAGGACAATGTCCCCTCAAAATCCCCTCGAAGGTTTTTTTTGTTATGTGTAACCTAAATTTTTTCACTGTTTGAAATGTATCATAAAATGTCGTAAGCTTGGAGTAAAATTCCATTACGTTATCATTTGGTGCAGATAAATTTTTTATTACCACGATAGAATATTTTTATTTTTAGTTGGAAAATATCAAGTCAAAGTTGTATGAAAATTGTCAGACAATGTTGGTAGGAAAATGTACCTTTATCCCCACACAAATTTCCACAAAATTTTTTTTTCATTTTTTTGAAAAATTGAATTTCCTATTAAAAATACCATTCCTCAAAACGAATTCGCAAATTATTTCAATTTATGAGTTGATTACTGTTTAAAATTGGGATAATCAATTCTCAGAATAAGTATCATTTTTTTTTTGAGGAATTTAATATCTCAAAAAGTCATGGTTCCTGACTAAAAGAAAATCAATTTTTCCTACTACATTTCAGTATGTAATCAGGTTTTGAGACTAGGAACTGCACTATAGGTCAAAATATTCTCAAAAATGAGATAAACAAAAAATTGACAAAAACCGACTCAGTCCCTTAACCAAAAGATCGGTTAGCTATTTGGATTTGATGAGAATTGATCTACCATCCTGAGAATCTACCTTTTCTTTATACGTCATTTTTGGTGGGAAAAACATGTAATTGGAGAAAATTTATTGTATTTTCAAAGTTTGACTTCGAGCTTAGTTTATTTTGGTTTTAGGAGTCAAAACAATGTGTCAGTTAAATAAAGATACTAGAAGATTTGGACAGAAATGAGCTTTGAGCTCAAAAAAAAAAAAAAAGAATGTATCAGTTGAATAAAGATACTAGAAGATTTGTGACAGAAATGAGCCCAAAAAAAAAAAAAAAAAAAAACATGGTCATGGAAAAATGTCAACGACTACACGTTTCATTACGTCGATAAAGTTGTTAAACCTTAAATTCACGCTTCTAGATGGAAATTATAACAACCTATGCTACTTAACAATTCGCTTTCTACGAAGGCCGAAACACGTTGTCGTCAATATTGAAACTCGAACGTACACGCTAAATATTTACATTCGGTCGCGGTTACCAATTATTCAAAACGTACTCTCGGCAATCTAATAAAAACGCGTCGAGTTTTTAAAATGCTGAGCCTATATTCAACGAGTTCGAAACAAGGCGCGTTTGTATGCACATGGACGTCGAAACAAACACTAAACAAAAAAAAAAAACGAAAAGAAAAAAACATCTACTCGTACGAGTACACTCGAAAACATTCGCTCGTACTCTATAATCACGTCGACGTAATCGTATAACCGTAACGTTTGTCGTGAAGCGGCGTGGCGGCGTTTGTTTTTAGAATAAATAATACCAAAGAGATTCCTGGCTCGGTCGAGTTTTTCATCTGAACAAGGTCGACGTAGACGATCGGAAATTGGGCGCGCGAGGAATACGCAATAGTCTTTTCATATCGAAAGTTCCCTCGTGGTATTTTAAATAGACGAGTATTTCGCAATGGCTCGGGCCGTACGTGTGGAGAAGACGATTGTGAAAATCGTCTTTGTACTCGATGTCTTTTAATTGTACATATCCGGATAAACTAGTCTCCGTTCTGACACTTGAGGAGCACGTTAAGGAACGAAACACCCGCGCGAAGCCTTAACAACGATTTAATCAACGTCTGGCGAACGTGAAATCGTTGTCGGATCTAGAAATTCCAGCATTTGAATGGACTCGAGCGCGATGAAAATATTGGCAAACGAAACGTTGCGGTTTTCGCTATAGTCAGTCGATCGGAAATCATTAAATCATAGAACCGTCGAGCGGTACCAAATGATAGAAGAGATGAGAAATCCTAAGCGTTTATGGTTTTCATCGGTACGTGATGAATAACGTGAAGCACATGGCTACTGGGAATTTGGTCGATCGAATTTATTTATACGAATTTATTTTCTCAATGATGGCGATGAACAGACGACGCGAATTAAAGATCGTTACTAGGCTATTTATGGATATTTCGCTGTCGTGGTAATTGCTGGTAGAACGCACTTTCTATAGGATGGTTCTCAGGTAGAGGACGAGGAGAGCTGACAGATGAAATTAATTATGAGAGTCGATTTGCGACTGCCAAGATGCCGGTATAGATCGAATGGAAGTTCAACCGAACTGGTATGTTAGGAGTGGGGCAAGAAAAAATATGATTTTTTATTTTCTTCATTTTTTCGTGTATCGATTGGACTTATTGATGATGTGAGCTATTTAGAAAATTTCATGGAAAGTTACACGATTGTAGTTGAATATATTTTCTAAAATGTACTTCAAGTTTAAACTACAGTGGGTCGAATATCATTTTACATCGAAGAAATTAACGAAAAACAGTTGCTAAATTAGGCTCAGGAAAAGTGAAAAGATTTCAGTCCTATAAGTTAATGGGAACACTAGAAAAAAAATAGCAGTTTTTAATACGAAACCATTTCAAAGAAAAACTATTTTTGGCTAATTAAAAATTTTCACTTTTCTAAAGTTACATTCAGTTGTGTAAAGACTGAAAAAATTCAACTACCAATTTTGTAAAAGTTTAGGTTGTTTCAACTTGAAAAAAAAAATAAAAAAAATAAAAATAATAGAAAGAGGAATTAATTTTGTGTATACATAAAAGCATTATTAATGGTCAAATTACGGGTCATATGTACTTATGCATATTACGAGCTGGATTTAAGGTCTGTAGAACACAGAAGACAAAGTATCTCCGATCTTTACTTCGCAGGGGTTCCTGAAGTATGAAATATAGTGTAAAACATTTATATGATGTTCCAATGTTCTTTTGAACCAATGCAATTATACCTTGGTAACCACTGTGAGGTAAACATTAGGTTGGTCGATTTTCACTTTTTTTGGAAAATTTGAGCATACACCTAGTTCAGTCGTTGCGAAATGATTCCAATAGAATGTAAAAAAATTTCAGCCCTCTAGGTTAATATTTTTCTTCTTCTTAATCGTGATCCCATTCCGGGCGACGTGACCTATGAGGTGTCCTCGACCATCTCACGCCATTCCTCGCGATCCTTGGCAGCTCTCACGCATTCTGCAAATGTTAACCCCCCCCCCACCCACCCAATAATTGGGTCAAAGTTTCCAAATAAGCGAAATTTTTTCAAAAAATTTGAAGAAATTATGTTAAACCGATTTAAATTTTTTTTGGAGTTTGAGCATCATGTTTTGCCTTCCCAACTTTGAAAAAAAATAAAATAAAATGCCAATTTTCTACTATCCAGGGGTTGCAAAAGTACCTAAACTGTGTGCTAAAATACTCTTATTTTACCTTTTTTTCCATTTAGAAACCATTTATTTGTCAATAATTAATTAAATTTGGTGTAAGAGGTAGTCGCTGAGTACAACCATGAAGTATTCTTTAATCTTTAGGCTCAAACAGTAGAAATGTAGTGGTCCATTTTCACTATTAGATGGTCTCAAAACTAGTCATTATAATGAATATAATTACAAATTACTATTTCTAGCTACCTAAGAATTACCCATACTTACAATATTCAATGATTCAATTTTTAAATAATTCCACAACTCTTTGCTTCATACAGGTGGCTATGCATCGAGTGCCTCCGGCCATCCGGGCAGTATGCAAGAATTTGTCGAAAAATTCTAATTTTAAAATCTTGTTTTAAATTGGAAAGATGGAACCCGTGGATGGAGGAAAATTGGCATTTTTTTTTTTTTTCGAAGTTGGGAAGGCAAAACATGATGCTTAAACCCTAAAAAATGAGTAAATAGGTCTAACATAATTTCTTCAAATTTTTTTCTATTCAAAAAAATATATATAAAATTTGGTGTTCTGAAGAAATGTTGAAAAAGATCAAGATAAAATTAAAAAAAAAAAAAAAGAAAATATATGTAAGCAGCCATGCCGCATTTCTGGATTTGAGTTTTTATTTGGAGCTAGTTCAGATTTACAGATAATGTTGTTAACCTCTTCTTGCCCACAGGTCACTCGCTGAATCGAAACCTTCTAAAATCACGTAAGAAGTTGAACTTAGGATATAATATAGTACTATTTGGCCAGAAGAACCACATGAGCCAATATTTATCCAGTTTCAGCTATTTGAGACTCTTCAAGCCTCCGTTAAATTCCAAGAAGTCGTGTATTGAAAAAGAACAGTTTCACATATGTTCAGAAACTGTCTCTCATAAAATTTTCCGCTATTTTCATCCGTACCCGCTAACCCCAAGCTCGGGATGGAGGGATATACGTACACCAAAAAGTCGAACTTTCGCCATATGGTTACAATGGTCGGATACGCGAAGATATAAAGACGAGTCCTCCTCTCCCACTCCCTTTTCTTCCCATATCAGGTAGGCTGTAATAGCGATTATTTCTGATTAAAAACTCAGCTAAAACCAGGTTAGTGAAAATTTTTGAAGTCTAATTAACAAAATGCAACTATTAAATTCAAAAAAAATTCAAAGTAACCAAATATAAATGTTTTCGATTACTTTGATCATATTTTAACGGGTGCTCGCATTTCGACTCAGGTAAAATAATTTCATCCCTCCTCCCTCCTCCTTCATTCTCATGACGAGTAAAATTCAACTTGGTATTGGATGCGTAATTTGTGTATACTCCATTCTTCTCTAATATGTATTCATACGACGATGATGAGAATGGTCGAACAGCCGTTTCTGGAAATAATATGCTCGATCTGACCTAGTTGAGGATCATACGCTCGTCTCGCCGCATTTCGTTGTTAATATATTCGAGCATCAAATAAGGATAAATACGATGTACGGTGGACGCTAAATACGGTCTAATGAATGCTCGGCTCGGGCGTGTGTACACAATGTAGTACAAATAAAATGGATCGAAGTAATTACGTCGTTGGCGTAGCATATGCAGAGAAAATCTGCTGTAAACGAGAGAAAAAAAAAGTTCATATATACGAGACACGCGGTCTCGTTAAATGCAAATGATAGCGGCGTGCGCGCGAGTTTCTGTAATACTCGATCGGCATTTTAATCGTATCGAAAGCTGTATTATGATGGATGGTTGTTCGAAACGTACTATTTCGAAATTTCCGAGCATTTATAAATAATAATAAAAAGAAGATGAAGAACAGGTAATTGGAACAGAAAACGCTATTATCGGTCTTTTCGTTCGTGGCTTCCGCGCGTTTTCATAATGGATTGAAATTTACGAGTTGGAATATTACGAAAATGAAGTGATTTTTTTGGATGAGTTTTTAAAGAAAAAGATAGGTATTGTGGGCCAACTGAGTAAAAAGAATTAGAAAGTGCTGAGAACTTTGAAGCTGAGAAATTTTATATCTTGGTGTCATACGATAAGGTTAGATCAGGATATCAACATACCTTAATTTCAACTTCTTGAGTAAATTTAAAGGGGAGTTGGAACCAAAAATGGAGATTTGAGGAAGTTTTGAATTTTTGATTCGTGAAATTTTTTGAATTTTTAATATCTCCTCACCACATATTGGTAGAAAACTCAAACTTCATATGTACAGTTCTTTGGAATACAAAATATGAACCCTTGAGCTTGAGCCATATTATACCTTAAATGTAAGAAGGTCAAAACTTGAGGAAGGTTTGAGGAGCCTCAGATTCTTGAAATTTAATATATATGTTTCATATGATTACTTTGGACCATAAGTATACTATATCTTTCATTTTGTAATGCGTAAAATCACGTATAATCTTGCTTTTAACAACTGTCCGAACAAAAAGTGGTTCGATTGTGGATTTTCCACAAATCTAACATAAAACGATAAGGGACAAGACATACTATCTGGGTTTGTCGTATGGAAGAATGTATTCAGTATATTTGCTGCTCTCTGAAACGCTACATCTTTTAGTGCTTTTACTTTTCTCGTGTATATTTATTTTCGTGTTTTAAACAGAAAAAACATTCAATTATTTTTGTTCCTTTTTAATAACGGATATAGCGCTACTCCACATTCCGTTATTTTTTTTTTATTTTTTTTTGTTTTGTTTCTTTTTTGCATCATTGTTTATTTCATTTTTGCTTTTTAAATATTTTCTTTCTTTCGTTTTTCTACCCAACCAAGTTTCATCACCAGAGCTGGGAGGATATCGGCGGACGCGTTCGTGGATGTCGGCTCAGGGTCCAGTGGGCGTGGAAAAGAAACATTAAAATTGGTTATGTAGATAAAATAGTAGAAATAAAAGTTACGTAAATTTCCTTTTTGTTTTGTGCCTAATTTCATGGTGTTAGGTTTAATTTTAAGATTTAATATTTTCAATTTGGTTGGTTCATGTGGCTAAAAAATCGGAATTTGACATATTTTTACCCACTACAATACCTTATGTACAGGTGTTAGCATTATCCTCAAAATACAGAGAGGGAGGGTGAGAGGGGATTGAATGATGAAACCAAAATTTTTGATTATAGTTTAATTCTACAGAATGAGCTCAGATTGGAAAATGTATCCAACTTCAATTTCTCAGATGTTTTGAGTGGTGGGGAAGGGTAGCTAGAGCCAAAAATGGGGCTTTGAGGATGTTTTTTGTCGTGAAATTTTTTTGATTCTCTCATATCTCCGTACCAAATTTACGTAAAATGCTAAAACTTTGTATGGAGAGTTGTTAGGGGTGTAGAATATCTATTTTCGAATTCGAGCTAAAATTGTCCCAAAATGGCGAATGGTCTAAAATTGAAGAAAGCTTCAAGAACCTGAATTACCTCAGATTTGATATAATATGGGTCCATATGGTTATTGCGGACCAGAATTATGCTGTTTCCTCCCATTCTGCATTTATCGGTGTCGTTAGTAGGAAGAGTGGGGGGGAAGGGGAGTAAACGATGAGACCGAAAATTTTTGTAACAGCTTTATATAAAAAACTGAACTCAAATTGAAAGCATTATCTCATTTTAGCTTATCAAGTGATTCGAACGGGGGGGGGGGGGACTAGTTAGAGCGTAAACGGGTTTTGAATGGGAATCGAGTTGGAAAAACTTTACCACTGGTGCATATATTCTCATGAAAATATATTTGAAAGGCTGAAACTTTGTGTATTGGTTTAGTTGAAAACCATTGCATGGCCTCTTGAAATTATGTCAAAATGTATCCAAAATGGCGGATAATTGAAATTTGAAGTAGGCATGAGAAGTTTCAGTTAGCTCGAATTTCATAAATATAAACTCATATTATTGCTGAAGGCAAGATGTATACTATATCCTCTATTTCACCTTCACAAATGTTGTTGGTGGAGAAAAGAAGGGATAATCATCCTCTAAATATAGAGGGAAACTATGAGACCAAAATATTTGATTGTAGTTTCTTACGATAGAACGAAGTGAAATTGAAAACGTTATCTATGTAATTTGAAATTCTCGAGCGAATTGAAGGGGAGGGGGGGTTGTTAGAATGTAAACGGCTTTCGATGAGAAATGGAATTAAAAGTGATATTGGAGGGGAGGGGAATGTATCATCTTCCCTAACAAGGTAATGGTGTTGATTGATCGAAAATTTTCCATCAAGTTTTCATTATGACAAAGTTAACTCGAATTAACCAATATATTCAAATTTCAGTTTCCTCAGTGAATATATGGGTGGGGGTTGGATAAAAAAAGGTCTTTTGAGGGGAAATCCAGTGAAAAAATTTCTCGAATTGTACATGTCTCTTCGCCAGATTTATCTGAAATGCTCAAATTTCGCGTGTCAAGTCATTTTAAGACTATAATGTGGTCTTTTGAGTTTTTTTTGAAATAGATTCAAAATGGCGCATAAATTATTATTCGACTAATATTTAATGGATCTCAAGTAGCTCAAATTTTTAGAAGCATAGGAAGTTCCCCATATGCTAAATTTACTTCTTCAGATGTTTTTGAAGAAATAAGTATTTGCAGACTTGATATTAGGCACGAGTGTAGAGAGAGTCGCAACCTTATCGGCAAATTTCAATATTACCCCTTCCTCCCCCTCTCCTCTATAAAAACTCAGCTCTAGTTATGTAGCATGGCTGCTTACGTTTTTTTTCCTTCTAATCGCTTATACAGCGGAAACCCATTACTGCGGATACGGATGCGATACATTCGCATTAGCGCATGTAGAGCGAATCCATTTTGACCTTAACATTTCTCTTCTCCAAAACTTTATTTACGACCAAACCGCACATCAAAGTTGGCGTCGTTTCATCGTCGGCAGTACGCGCGTGACGTAAGTGGCGTATTGTTGAGGTTAACACCAACGTAAATAAACAAGCGAGTGGAAAAAAGAAAAGAAAAGCAGCCACATAGCCCGTAGAACTAATACGAGCGAGTAGACTGGTAGACGAATATGAATGGAAAGAAAAACCGAATCCCAGTAACGACGATTCGTTGACGTTTATAGATCAAAAAAAAAAATTCCTCGTTCGCCGGTGGTAAATATTTTTCGAAGGTTTATTTTTTCGCGTCCATATGGCGTACACTTGACCAAACGGCGAGCGTCGAGAGTGAAATGATTTTCGATGTTATCATCGGCTGGCACGACTTCGGGCCAATGATTTAATTATGACACTAACGGACTAGCACGTCATTCGGTATTATTTATAGAAGGCGCGCAATTAATACAGTTTTTCCGCTCATCTACCTATTAAAGGCGGCGATTGTTGTAGGACGCAGCACGCGTTCGCAGGTTATTCCACTCGGGGGCGCGAAACGGACGGGGCCGAATTATACGCTCGGTGTCCGTTATCGAAGCGTAATTACCTTATTATCGGGCGGCCCTAGTTATCGCGTCGATTGTACCTTGTACGGTGTGTACTGAGTTTAATCTACTATCGGCATTACTAAATGGGTAGCGAGGAGTATCGCTGGCAGGGCTCGTTAGAAGGGCGGGGAGGTGCGCCGGTGTATTTGCTCGGACGAAGAACGAATTAATATTTACTCTTTGGGACGCGACGCGATAGTTGGCGTGATACCTGGTATACTCTTGTCTTCGGCTATTCGTCCGTGAAGCGATAAATTAATAGTTTCGGTCGTCCAGACTCCTCCCGTTCCCTTCACGCGACTGCTGCGGTTGCTGTGTAGATGGCGAGTTCCAGCGTACGATGATCGTCGGTACTATGTATCGAGTCGGCGTGTAAATTTTCATTTATTACCATTAAATCGAAAGTGGGAAGTAGTCCAAGTAGACGTGACGTGATGGACGTTTGTGTCGTCGTGTATTGTAACATTTATGTGGCATGGTGGACGGTTACGATTGTTAGGGTCGGACAAAATGCGAGCTGGAATTATTTGAAAATGGGTTTTAAATGTACCTCGATATTGTACTGAATTGATGGTTTTTCTTTAGGTAGGAGAGAATAAGTGTATTTTCTCGACAGTCGAATAGGAAACTCGGCTATTCACTCGTTAATAAATTATTAAGCTTTCTTGAGAGACTAAGAAGGTAAATGAGAGTATTATGAATTCTCGAACATCGAAAAGAAATCATAAATGCTACAAAGATTACCAACCATGATGGTACGGTAACAGGTAGTCGCTTCAAAATCAATGAAAAAATTAATTGAAAAAAAAAAGTAAGCAGTTATGCCGCATTACGGAGGTTGAGTTTTTAATTGGGACTTGTTCAGATTTCCAAATAACGTTGCTAACCCATTCATGTCTACAGGCCACACCCAATACAAAGTCTGAAAATCCTTACCCTATCCCTTCCAAAATCACTGTAGAAGTTGAATTTAGGACGAATGTGGTATTTCTTGCCGTGCGTTAATCATATGAACATGTTTTTTAATTTATAGCAACTTGAGGCTCCTCAAGTCATCTTTAAATTTTTTCGATTCGCCATTTTGGATCCGTTTTGACTAAATAAGAGATCATATTACGGTCATCAACTAATCCTATATGCAAAGTTTCACTTTTCTAGGTTGATTTGGTGAGGAGATATAGGAGATTGATAAAACTTTTTTGTAGCAATTTCCCCTCCAAAAGCCATTTTTCTCTTACTCCCCAAACAAATTCACTTAAGAGACTGAAATATAAATATATTACATTCTGAGATCGATATCCCCTCCCTCTCCCCTCCAGTATCATGTGTGAAGGCGAATTAAGTATATACTATACTTGTTATTTCCAAAAATCATATGAATGTTAATTACATTTGTACACATTTGAGGCTCTTCAAGCTCTACTCAAATTTTGATAATCACATATTCTTCTTTCATCCAACATCACGACTAACTCGATTTCTCCTCAAAAGCAGTTACCCTTCTAACACCCCCCCTTTTAAAAGCACTTGACATTTTAAAATTACTAGTAATTTGAGCTCATTACATCATACGATACCATAATGAAAAATTTTCGATCTTTCATGTACTCTCCCCCCCCCATATTTTGAGGTCTATATCCCCTCCTTCTTCGTTCCAGTTGTCATCTGTGAAGGCGAATTGGGATATAGTATACTTTTTATCCCAGATAATCATGCGAGTTCACATTAATTACATTTTTACTAATTCGAGGCTCCTCAAACTCTACTCAAGTTTTGATAATCCGTCATTTTGGATCAATTTTGATCTAAATTCAAGAGGTCAGTTTCTGGTCACCAACTAACCCCACACACAAATTTTAACCTTTCTAAGCCGATTTGGTGAGGATATATGGACGATTCAAGAAATTTCATTGCTCAGAACTTCCTCAAAAAGTCCTTTTTGCTCTAATTTCCCTTCAAACGCACTTAGGAAGCCGAAATTTGAATATGTTGGTGTCCGTGACTCATTTTTTCATATGAGATCAAAAACGAAAATTTTGAGCTATTTGTACCTTCTCCAGCACCCCTTAAAATTTGAGTGATCCGCCATTTTGAGGTGTATCGAAAGACGAAAAAATTATCTTTTTCCTATTCTCAAGAAGGGTCTCTCACCAAATTTTATATGCATATACATGTATACCAAAAAGTTGAATATTTGCCAGATGATTATAAATGGATTGAAATGCCAACATTTGAAGACGGCACCCTCCCCGACCCCTTTTCCCAAATCAAGTAAGCTTTAATAGCTATCGTTTTATGAAAAACTCAATATAAAGATGGGTATCATTACGATCAAGGACCAAAAAATTGAAAGAAAAATTAATCCAGCAATACAAAAAGAGCACTCGTAGGATATATCCAACTCACATAGGAATACCTGTTACAAAAATTAAAAAAAAACTGAGTTGCGAATTTGGTTGAAATAGAGAAGTAATAATTGAACATTGAGGCAGGGTGAATTTTTCTTTTGAAGGAAAGGAGGGGTGAAGAGAAAGCATAGTTGGTAAATGACTGTTGGAAAATGTGTAAAAAATGTTAACTCTCCAAGTTGATGGAAGCATCTGTCAAAATAAGGTAAACATTTTCAAAAATTGAAAAAAAATTTTTTTTTGTAATTTGGCGATTCTTCTACCGTTTATATATTGCGTTTGTCATATTAAGACTAAAAAAATTTTAGCCGCTAATTTTTTGAAAATTTTTTTTTTATAAAAGTCCTAAAGTGCGTGTATTATTAATTTTAAATTATAAATGTATGATTTTTTATAAGCCACGCACGTAATATGGACTTACTTTGTGGTCTTCAAGACTCAGAAGACGAAATATTTCCGATTTCTATCTCACAGGGGTTCTCAAAATATCGACACATTGTCTCAAAATTATGTACATCGTTGAAGTGAATGCTTCATCGCGTAATAATTCATATTTTGAGAAACCCTGTATGGTAAAAATTATAAATCTTTCATCTTCCCAAGTTTTGAAGGGTCTTTGAATTGAGTCCATGATATGCGGGTGACCCCTAAATCACCTGTTTGTTATTCATTCTTAAGAGTACCAAGAGGGGGGCTGAAACCACATTACACTAAACTACGTATGATAGGCCGTACTCTACCATGGCACCTATGAACTTCATAAATTTCAAACTACTCGTACAAGCCACCCATCTCCCTTTACATGTCTCAAAGTTTATTAAAATGAATCTAGTTTCCCAATTTAAAAAAAAATTTTACATATAAAAAAAAATGCGTTATATAAAAAATCTTAAAAATGTCCGCCTGCGTAATGTATGCATTCAACCAAAAAATTTGTTATCCTACCCCCCTTTCTTAACTCAAACTGCTCAATTACAGGTGCAGTTTTTTGAACCTCTTATTCTATCCTCATACCAAGTAGTTATAGTCTCATTTTAAAAACTCGGGTGTTCTACTCAAAAATAAATATTGATTTTTCAAAATAGGAATCACCTCCCTTCAATTTTTCGCCCCAATATCACCCATATTGAAAGGTACTATTAAAAAAAAAAAAAAAAAAAAAAAAAAAAAAAGAGTATATGTACCATCGAAATTGGAGACTTGAGCCTAGTCGCGTTTGTCGTCATCATTATAACCATAACAAATACGAAGAAGAGAGAGACTGCTTCAAGATGAGTCGGCTCTGTCGTGTAGCCGAATAGAAAAGTATAATTTCGATGGCATTCCGTTTAAACGCGAACTCGTACAATGTCGAAAAGCTTCACTAATACGGCTAAAACTAGTACCGCCATTACTTCACATCTCGAAATAGATTCTGAAACCGGTGCGCGATGGCGTATTTCGCATCGAGAAGGTAGAGGAAGAGGATTACTTGTCATCGCGCGAAGACCGACGGCTGATATATAATGAAAACCCGACGAAGAAGACGAGGAGAGCAGCGAACGAACGAAAAGAGAAGAAAAAAAAGCCATACGATTAAACCAGCTCAGCTTAATATGACAGGTTCGCGGATTGCGCGAGAGCGCGTCGCTGTTCATGTCCAAGCTGGCATGCGAACCGCGAAGTGAAACTGCAGATCGGCCCAACAAACATGGTCAATTAGTCGGTATTGTTGTTACCATATATAGTTAAGACACGCGAAGGTAGCGACGGCGGTTGACGCTTCGTCGCTCGTGCATACGAGATAGCCTACAGGGATAGCCGAAGGTATATTTACATGAAACCTGAGGATATTCCGCGACGTATTTTGCGAACTCACGTGATATCAGGATCACGATGCGATTGGCTTGAAGGAAAACGTCGAAATGCATGCGTAAGACATAACGTATAACTGGTCCGTTTGATATGCGTACGACGATGAACCAGTTATCACATAAGACCGTCGATAAAGTCGATCGTAAAATTCGGTCTGGTGATGTTCGCGGCGTGAATTATCGAATTCACGGCGATTATCGCGAATCATATTAATACGAACTGGTACGACGTGCATTCGATCTACGCAGATCAATGAACCGGTTGCGCGGAGAATCGGTTTACGCGTGTGTGTATAGATTACACCATAGTACGATGGACGAATGTGTGTAAATATTTCTAATGGCGCGCCGCATCGGACGCGCAGTACAGCGCCTAGAACCAGTTACATGATGCACGCGGATCCCTGATGATTCAGCGATGGTCTCTTCTCTGGGTAGCGGTGGAGTGTGTACGAGTGTGGTATTTTCGGATAATCGGTGCTATAATTAAATTGCATGCATCGAAAATTCGAAACACGTTTGTGGCCGGTGACAAAAAACTAAATCGTTTGGTTACGTATTTGTGACTCATTAATACGTTTGCGCGGTCGAGATCGGTTGGAACGCGGGTACGAAGTGGAATTTTCGAACCAGTAGCGCGATTTCGTTGCCAGCAAACGAGAGTTATTTCGGAATGGAGTTTTGCGTGTTATGAAATTTCGTTGTTTTTTTTTGATGGAGTTTTTTTAAGCTGAGTTTTTGATAAAAACGTTAGCTATTACAGTCTACCTAATTTAGGAATGAAGGGTCAAGGGAGGGAAATGTGTCTTTCTTAGTGTTTCAGACCACTTGTAATCATATTGCATTATTGTATACAATAGGGTGGTCCAATTTTTGGGTTTTTCCGAAAAATACCAGAATACCTACTAAAATAGTGCACAAATAAATGAAAAAAAAAAAAATTCATGATAATTCAAACATTAAATTAATGAGAACCCCCCTCGCATAAATAAAAAAATTAGTATAAAAAAATTGAAATTAAATAAAAATTTAGTTTATAATTAATTTAAAAAAAATTATAAAACATAAATTGAAAATATTATTAAAAAAAAAAAAATACTTATTAAAAAATAATTTCCATAAAAATGTATAAATGTCCTCGAAAGGAGCCACAGCAAATTTCAACCCCTAAAACCTTCAGGAACATTCTCTAAAATTTGGTCGAAATATCATAACTTCATCGTTATTATTTAAAAACTTCAATAATGGAATTTTGGTCATTAAAATTTTTTCAGAGTCCCTAGAGTGATATTTTCTTAACTAAGGGCTGAGAAAAATGTTGACTTTGAAATTTTTCAATTTTCAGATGTTCAAATTTTTTTCACCAAAAATACTCATTATATCGTAATTCATGAAAATAATATTTCATCTCTATGAAATTGAAACGGAAATTATTTCCAAGTATTTACTTTCAAGGGATTGCCTGTACGCCACACATTGGCTCACAAAACTTCTCAAATTTGTGCTGGTAACAACCATCTGATCCGGAAATGATTGCCAATGAGCTAACTTCAGGATTATTTATGTATGACGATCTCGATAACAACCACCTCTTAGATGTGAAGGTAATGCATGGGGGGCTCCATGTACACCAAAAATTAATTTTTAACTCCTAACTCCGTAAGGTAGCCTCCAAACGAAAGAGTAGTACAGTGAGAAAAGATTCTACAATAGATTTCCTATCGAATAAATAATTCATTTAACCTTGAAAATTCAGTCTAAGGGTGAAAAGGGGTGGTTCAAAATGACTAGTTTTATTCTATTAAAATGTGTTACTGTGGATCATACATTTTTTTTTTTTTTTTTGAATTCACTTTAAAATTGAGAAACTATGTTCACTGGGGACCTTTGGCTTTAGGGTTACACTTATTTAAAAAAAAATAGATTTGGAGTATTGTGGCCAAAGAAGGGAGGGGGAGAGAGGGGTTAAAATTTTCATTTATCCAATATTCAATACTTATATAATTCGAAGTGGTATGTACTACCTAGGTATTCCTTGGTAATTGTAAAGAAATACTCTTGATAGGGGGCAAAGAGGGTGAAACATGAGAAAAAAATGTCATTTATCAAAGTTCATAAGAATATCTATCAGATTAAGATAAAAGTTTATAAAAATTTGAAACATTTGTTTTGGTACAATTTGTAGTTTTTTGAAACATGATATAAATTTTATTAAGTTATTTTCGATCATATAACCTAAAATTTTACGTTCAGTTAATAATACAAAATCCAACATTAATTATTATAAAAATAAAAATTGATGAATACTTCATTTTTGAATATTGCATAATTATGTAAATAATTATTTGAATAAAAAAATACAATTTTTTTGAAAATCTAGATTGCCTTGAATTTTTTTGAAAATCATTAAATTTTTTGTATTTTCAAAAATGAATAATAAATGTGTAATTTATTGATCGTATGAATATTATAAGCTTGATTTCAAATCTTTAGGACTTTACGAAAAAAATATGCTCGATTTTCGTCTTACTTAGGTTCAAAAGTATCATCTCGTTGCTTCGCAATAATATTTTTTCAAATATTTTACCACGTAATAATTCATACTTTAAGAATACTCCCGTAAGGAATACAGTAATTCTGCCCTTTTAAAGTCTCGTTTCAGCGTACAAAAAAATCGAAAATTTTCGCAAACTTCAAAGCGATTCAACCTGCTGTACATAGTATTACACCCACCTCGCCCTAACTCCGTACGAATATCTGTTTTAATATAAAAATCATCAAAATGATCTAGCGAAATATAAAAGATAATTCGTCTGGGACTTTCCATTCTCGGTATTCGGTACATGTAATCCGTCGGCGGTGAAATTTTCCTTTAATAGAAGTCTGTGTATAATTCATTTTCTGTAAATTGAATTTCGTTTTACGAAGTACAATTTTCCGCACGGTTGGTCAATACGCGAACACGTGCGCTATTTGAACCTTGAAAATTTTAACACATTTCTTCTCTTTCTGCTACCGATGGTTTTAGATTTCGAAACATCGTGTTGCGGGCTACCGTACGAAAAGAAGGTCGTACGAATTTTCGAGGTATTGCTAATTGACGTTGGAATACGTTTCCCCGCCCGCGCGGTACTATTTTTGTGTGTGAAAAAAGCTATCGATGTTTTATAGCTTTATGATCGGAGGTAGGGATGAGTTGATTTGTGGGTAAGTTTCAATTCGCTCGATCGAGTTTTATTGTCTTTAATCCTTGGTTCTTTCAATGGGGAATATTCGATGAAGTTCGAATTTTCCTTCTGCTACATCGACTTCGTATATCTGTTTGTGTTGTTGAGAGGAAAAATTCTATGATGGAAAATACTTGGAAAAATATGGAATTTAGTTGGCATCGGTTGATGTGAGAAACCCCTTCGTTTCCCTCGCTAGTCTTATTTATTTTAAATATTTTATTTTTCGAGCGATATTTCTACAATAATTATGGAGAGAACCTGAAGTGGGGTTAACCATTAGCTGCCACAAAATTGAGCATGCTCGTGTAAAAAAACTCCGCTCCTTTAATGTAGCATGCAAGCCCGTAAGAGAGGAAGAGGCAGGGTTGAGATAGTTCCTGAACCCGGGTTTTTGAGAGGGCCCCGAATTTTAAGTTTTTAAATTTTTCGCAAGAGTAGTTAAATTTTTTTTTTCATTAAATTTTATCTAAATTTTCGTTGAAATTGAGAATAAATGAGAAAGTGTGGCTCGAAAATGATTTTTGTCTCATAGTTAATTTTGACTCTCCTCAGCCCTTTGTTCTTTTTGATGATTTCAGTTAATGATGTCCCATGAAATTTAGTTGTCTAAAATTAATCGTATTGTGTCTATGCCGATGAATAATGACGTTTTGATTCTTTTGCATGTCCAAATATTATACATTTCGAGAACAAAATTAATCTCCCTCCCCTTAAAGGGGAGGAGGGGGGTTGGATGTAAAATTTTTTGGTTGAATGCATACAAAACACAGGTGGACATTTTTAAGACTTTTTCATATTACGCATTTTTTTTTTTATATGTAAAGTTTCTTAAAAAATTGAGAAACTAGATTCATTTAAATTTTTTGTAAAAAAAATTTGAAGTCTTGATTTTTGAAAAAAAAAAAAAAATGCATGCAGTTCTCAAAAAATAAAATAAAAAATCATATTGAATTTTTTATGATGACATTCTGCGAAAAATATTAATAGATGTTTTGGAAAACGAAAAATTGAACCATCAAAATTGTGGGAAAAATACGATTTTTGCATAGTTTTTCTGGAAACGGGGCATAAAGCAAAAATCGTATTTTTCCCACAATTTTGATGGTTCAATTTTTCGTTTTCCAAAAATCTATTAATATTTTTCGCAGAATGTCATCATAAAAAATTCAATATGATTTTTTATTTTATTTTTTGAGAACTGCATGCATTTTTTTTTTTTCAAAAATCAAGACTTCAAATTTTTTTACAAAAAATTTAAATGAATCTAGTTTCTCAATTTTTTAAGAAACTTTACATATAAAAAAAAATGCGTAATATGAAAAAGTCTTAAAAATGTCCGCCTGTATACTGTATGCATTCAAGCAAAAAATTTTATATTCTACCCCCCCCCCCTACTTAATCTCATCCCTAAATGAAGGTATGCTCATAGTTGATGCTGTGGAAACAAGAGTTCTATAATTCGTACATGCCAGCGATTGGCGAATTAATAAATTTAACACCCATGAATTCGTTTAGCTTTCAGTTCGCTCCCTTCCACCCTCGTCAGCTCTTCATTCTAATGTATCTTAATGCAATGTAACCGCTTCTTGCCGGTGTCGATGAAAAGTTGAATTATTAGCCAACATTGTTATGACGTTATAATGCATACGAATTAGAAATGGTGAAATTATTAGACTAAAAAAAAATTATTATCAACCCACGTATGGGTATGATATGGTATAATATGTGGCACACAAATTCATGAGGGAAAAAGATAATTAAGTAGGGCGTTAGAATTTTAAGGTTATTAAATTACTTATACATATTCCATACAGTTCGTCGTATGGAGGTCATAGGAGCGCTGATGGGTGATGGATAAATCTAGACGTTATTTTTTCATCGCGTTGAGGAATTGTTAGGGTTTTTTCGAGCTAGTTTCCACCTCGGTGTAGTGGCACGTGGCTAACATGGGTTACATATTAAAAATTCCTTCGTGAATATAAAGGTCGAGCGTTGCTTTGTTTTTTTTTTGGTTGTTTTCTCGTCGAAATTATGCTCGCTACCATCTTACGAACTCGCTGAAAGTTTGTTGTATAACTCCCCCTCTTTCGACTTTTATTAAAAAGTTTCTTCGAATACGTCGGGCTTTTTTTCCAGATAATTTTGTCTTACAAAGTTTTCATTTCGAGTTGGGCTTCGTTTTCGACGCTTTTTTGATGACTGGGATTGGGTGGAAAAGGTGGAGAAAATGTCGAGTCAGATTTCGTAGTTTACTCAATTTTTTCGGTAGCGTGTAATGGTAAATTTAACGGGCGCAAGGTCATAACGAAGATGTGTGAAAAAAGCATTCGAGTGAAGAGAATTTTTTTTTCATTCGCCGACTCGAAGCTCTAGCGTTAAATTGAAATTGAAAAATTTATCGTCGGGTTTTATCGAAGGTGAGAATAAATTTACGCGAATTGGACGTACGATTACGAATATATTGGATTGGGTAATACCGCGAACGTCGATCGTACGTGTTACCTTAGAAACAAAGTAGTAAACGGATTGCGTAGCGAGCAAAAGTAAACACAATTATCGCGACGATTAAAATACGGAAATTACGATTCGTGCGAGGGCGCGATTTTTTGCGAATCAGTGGCATTAAGTGGGCTTTAATTCGTACGTGTGAAGAGGAAAGCGTTTATTTTAACGCAGCAGTGGACGAAGATAGGTATCTGTGTTCGTGTGAGGTATGAGAGGCACACGTATCGTTTACGTTGGTAATTATCGAAATCTACGTTGGTACGTGGACTGCGATACTCGTACAGATGTGCTGAGAAGTAGTTACGGACATTGCTAATTAAATGCGGTAATTGTAAGGATTGGCTACGCGAAGTCAGGTGTCGTTGGTAATTAAGCCGACGATGATAATACTTGTAAGAGTCATTAAGTAAGATGAAAAAAATACATCAATCATTTTATCGGTTACGTAATACGATTAATATACGGCCGAGTCGAGATCATGTATTCGTCGAGTTTCTAATGAGGAACTAAGCTATTACAGTCTGCCTGATTTGGAAGGAGATGAAGGGGGAGAAGTGACACGGTATTGCCCCCTTTCAGAGCATTTGTAGTGAATTGGACAGTTTTCCCAGCAACATTTGAGCATGTGTGGACATGACGTATGTTCTGAAGACATCGACTACACAATGATTTTATGGGTTGAAGGGGGGGGGGTGACGAAATTAATATAATTGTAAAGAGTACATTTTTCGCTCGAGCATGTTATAAGAATCTGCTCTTAGATTGTACGAATTCAATTAGTTGAATTTTTTTCAAATTTCTTGATTTTGGTATCTTCCCCTACTTGTCTTTTATACGTGTCTTTGCTATTGTCAGTGTGAAAAAATATATTTTTCTTCGATTCTCAATATCCGCAACTCAAATAAAAGTGAAAAAAAATATGATTGTTTTTTGACTACTTACTCTCTCTCAAAAGGTTACTTGGGTTATGCGAATTTTGTAAAAATCGAGTTGAAAGTGTGAAGTAGGGAGAATAATCCAGAAGCTGATGTGGGTCTCGTCGACATTTCGAGAGGGAGAGGTTTTTTTTTGATGTTATATACCCTTTCTCGAGTATAAGAAATCAAGTCTCATTTCGGGGGGGGGGGGCGAGGTCAGAGAGGTGAACTTTTTCAATTGTGATTATCTCGGCTACCATAAGCTAATGTGGATTTCATTAACATTTCGAGAGGGAGAATTTTTCTTTGAATGTTGTATACCTTTCCTCGAGTATGAGAAATCATGCTGTCGACCCCAGCTATAGTCTCATTTCGAGGGAGGGGGTAATCAAGGAAGTTTTTCCATTGTAATTATCTCGGCTACCATTGGTCGTAAGTGAAAAAATTTTATACAAAAATAAAAGGCTTTAAATTTACAACAAATGAAGTAGTATAAATATTTTTCTTACGACCAGTACTCCTTAAGTAATTAGCTCAGGAGTGCCTTGGTCCTAGAATGCTAAAAGCTATCAAAATAGTATATTTCACAACTAGGGAGGTAAAAGTGATTCTTGACGAGTGTGAGGTTTGTCACCCGAGCAAAGCGAGGATGATAAGTCACACGAGTCTAGAATCAATTTTTCTCCCGAGTAGTGAACGAAATTGTTCCTAAATGCGGGAGAAAAGCGTATTAGCGAGTGGGTGGTAAAGTAGCGCTTTCCTCCCGCAAGTATGAAAATGATATTTTTTGATGATATCTCGCTTGTCAGCCCTTTATGGCAAAACACCTCAGTTAAAAATGAAGATCATAAATCGTCGAAATCAATTTTTCATATCTGTAATTTAGTGGGGGGGGGGGGGTGAAAAAAAGAGGTGCACTTGGTTTTGCGCGTGTATAGGGGCTATTATTGGTAGTTGGTGATAACCGTTCATAAGGCAGAGAAGGTAGTTGAATTTCCAAAAAATTTAGTAATATCATATAAAATGCATTTTCCCCCATGGTCCTTACTTGTTGAGATATTGAGGTGCCATGAATGCGAAAATTCGGAATATTACAAAAATTAATCTTTTTTTGGAAATATCTAGTTTGTCAACACGTTTAGGTGAAAAACACTCCAGTTAAAAAATGATAAACATTAAATTTGCCATAAATTGGCTAGTAGGAATTTCCCATTGACCCTAATTGGGTGATGCTCGGGGAGTAGAGGCGGTGCGAATATCGCAGCTCCCGCTGATGGTAAGTGAGTGAGATTAACATAAATATTGGGTCATTTGATTTTCCAACAATTTCAGCCACAGTAATTTTTGTTTAACCCTGAAGGGGGAGGGGGGAGGGCTCAATTTTTTTTAATGAAATAAAAAGGTAACGAAGTCGGGTATCAAAATGAAGAGAGTTTAATAACCAGTAATTTGAATGTATCATTTTTTGGTTGGCCCTTGTTTCATTTAGGAGAGGGGGTAAAAATTATCGTTTCTTATGCTATTGTTAGATGGGCCATAGTCAGGCAACGACGTCCAACAATTCAGAAAATTAAACTAGTCTCATAACATCGAATTAATTTTGTTTTTTAATTTGAAAAAAGTTTGAAAAAGTAAAAATATGACCGAACAAGTAAACCGAAACAATTTTTTCATTTCTCGCATTCCCGATATTTTTTTTCCTATTTATTACCAATTGAAAAAAATTAAATCAACCACATTTTGAATTTTTCACATTTTTAGAAATTGAAATTTTTTCAATTCTCCGCTTCATCGAGTTACTTAAATTAAATTTTAAGAAACGCTTATATAAACTTGGTAAAATAAATTAACTAAATCTTGAAGAATTTATTTTTTGAAATTTTTAGAATTCATGAAATTTTAAAAGTTATCATTCACTTTATGAACTTTTCCGAGTTTCTAAAATTTTTGCATTTGAAATAAACATCTGTTGAAAATTTGTTGGAGATTATTGAGATTATTTGGCGTCTCACAGTTCTTCATTTTTTTTTTTTTTTTTTTTTTTTTCTAATTTTCAGACTACATTGCCTGACCTTTGTCCCCCCTCTCCTCTGTATTTAAACAGAAGACAAGGCGTTAGATTTCGGAATAATAAAATAATTTTTACTTTTTAACTTTCTCCATTGTATAGGTACTATAATTTTTTCAGCAATTTTATTAGGAAACCGTTGAGGAGAAGAATGGAATTCAAGAATAGAGTGATTTATATTCTAAAGCAGCATTTTTGATAGTCTTTCGCATTTTAGGGCGAAGAGCACCCTATTATTGGGCTGAGAGCTCAAAAAGTATGGGTCGTACGAAAACTAAATGGGTATCACCTAATTTTTTTGTACATTAAAAGCCCTTTATTTTCGTGTGAAACTTTTTCACTTACGACCAATAGTAGCGGAGGTAATTGCAATGGAAGAAATTCCTCCTTCCTAACTTCCCCTCGCCCCAACCCTGATGAAAAATAATGAGACCAACGGAGGGAACAACCTTATGATTATTTATACTCGGTTTAGTATCTGGAAATCAAATTTTGTTCCATTCGAAATTTCGATGCGACTCGCATCAATTCCTGGAGTAGAAGTTCATTGTATTCCAAATCCAATTTCTCAAGTGATTTTGAAGTGAATTAGAAAAATTACTTGGGAGTTTGGACATTCATTAGAAATTCAGCTTTAGTGATGTGGCATGGGTGCTTACGTTTTTTTTTTTTTTTTTTTTTTTTTTTTTTTCGTTTTTCCCCTTCTAATAAACGTTCAGGACTGGAGTGGTATCGGTTACCATTTTGGTAGTTTGAAGTGACCCTGGCGACCCGTTGGAAATTACATAACGGTGCAAAGTTTCACCGCCACATTAACCGTGGCCGTCGGCGAAGGAATTGGAAAAAAACAATATAACTACCGATAAGTGGGCCGAACCGATGATAATGTATCGGCGATAGATGCGCGCCGATTTAATTGTACATAAATACTAAAAATACGCGCGTCGTCGAACGACGCGGAAACACATGGCCTCACCGTGTGCCGCCAGCGCCTCCGAAAGTATAAGAATGGCGGGAATTTCTCTTTTTTTTTCAACGCCGGCAAAGAGAGGCGATCGCGTATACGCCAATTTCACCGCTAATTCTCACGTCCCATTTATTTGGCCGCCGCCGTATTAATAACCGTATTGTGGGTTTCATATTACGGGCAAGGAAGGAAAAACAATACAATAAAGCCATATTATACGGGTCGTTTTTTTTTTTTTTTTTTTTTTTTTTTTTTTTTCGTTTTTCCCCTTCTAATAAACGTTCAGGACTGGAGTGGTATCGGTTACCATTTTGGTAGTTTGAAAGTGACCCTGGCGACCCGTTGGAAATTACATAACGGTGCAAAGTTGGAAATTACATAACGGTGCAAAGTTTCACCGCCACATTAACCGTGGCCGTCGGCGAAGGAATTGGAAAAAAACAATATAACTACCGATAAGTGGGCCGAACCGATGATAATGTATCGGCGATAGATGCGCGCCGATTTAATTGTACATAAATACTAAAAATACGCGCGTCGTCGAACGACGCGGAAACACATGGCCTCACCGTGTGCCGCCAGCGCCTCCGAAAGTATAAGAATGGCGGGAATTTCTCTTTTTTTTTCAACGCCGGCAAAGAGAGGCGATCGCGTATACGCCAATTTCACCGCTAATTCTCACGTCCCATTTATTTGGCCGCCGCCGTATTAATAACCGTATTGTGGGTTTCCATATTACGGGCAAGGAAGGAAAAACAATACAATAAAGCCATATTATACGGGTCGTCCGGTGGGTTATAGATATTAATATTGTGGCGAGAAAGCGTGTACGTAGGGATACGCACTATTTGTACGTGTATCGGAAACAATACGTTGTAATGGGTTTCGATGTTGACAAGACGCCTTATGGTGTCACGAGACGGTGTACGGCGCGAACAATAAAACGAAAAATGGAAATTAGCTCGAACTAATGCGTTGGCGCGTACGCGACCAGTCGTGGTATAAACTATCGTTGCGAAATGTTCGCCCTGAGTAATTGATGGTATAATGTGAAGGAATATAATTCCGTCGGAATTCGTGGCGCGTTTGAAATGTGCATGTTTGCATGGGATTTCTGACGGTGTTGGCGTCGTAAATACAATGTAAATGGGAGCGAATCGGAGCGATTCGGGGCGATTCGCGGAGTCGAGATTATCGAATCAAAATATTTATTCTTTTGTCGTCGTAGGATTCGTGCTCTTGGTATTACCCTTTTGTTGAATAGACTGTTTATGTTGACGTAGCAATGAGAAATCGCCAAACTTGTAGAAAATGTGTGACTCATAAATATTCTTCAGTCAGAAAACGTTAGAGCTGGGCGAATGAAGTTTGAAAGATTCGAATCATATCGATCGATCTTCTCGATTTTAAGATTCAAATCAGAATCTTTTTTTTGGGGGGTTTAATCCGAATCATTTTATGTCATAGATTAGTTGAGATTAAAAAACAAAATGGCTAATCGTTGCTGGTTGAAATTATGGAGCATGGTTGAAAGTGAACGTATGATAGATTGTCTTAAGACTTCATAACGTGTTATTGAATCTTGATTTTTTTTTCCAAAAGCTCATCAAATTATTATGTCTTCACATCGTAATTAATATTCTTCTCCTGAGTTGTTTATTTTTATATTTTTATCTATTTTTATTTTATTTTTTTAATATTTATTTTTTTAATTATTTTATTAATGAAAATTGAACTATTCAGAATAGATTGGAAAATAAAATGTTTTGCAGTAATGTTGATGATGCTCTTCATATTTTAAATATATAGCTACTACATAGTTATAGTCCAGTAAATCTAGATTTTCCTAAAATAGCCTACGTGGGAAGGGGTTGAAAAAACTCAAAAACGGATTTTTCGTTATATCTCCTCAGGGTTTGGTCGCAGGGTAAAAATAGTTCAGTGCAGTTTTATTCTACACTGAATTTCCTACAACTTTCATACGACAATTTTTTTATTACGATCTATAGGTGGGGAGTTAGGGGTGTTTAAAATTTGGTGCTTTAGGGCCTCCATTAGACATTGATTCAAGTATGCTATGTGACATTGAATAAGAGTTCGTGAATTAAAAATGCTTATAGGATGACTTGTGACTATATAATTACCCAGTCGTGATGCTGTTGAGGTCTCAGCTCCCTCCCCTCACCCCCAGGCACATACCTACCTTAAGTATGAATATATTAATGTGAGTTAAACGTGTCCAATGTACCTAGTATGCGTAGAATCATGTGTTACTCCTTCTTATTGCATACCAAGTTTCAATGATGAGCGGTTATTAATCGATTTAGGATTTTTTTCAAAATGTAAGATTAATCGATATTTTTTAATCGACTAATCGATTATCATTCAGGGTAGTATCGTGACTTGTTTTCTTATTTATTCTTATGTAATCATTTTAGACTATAGAAATCGTTTTTCGTGTAGCACGGTGGAAACTTCTAAGTTTTCGACATTTAAATCTTAGATTAATCGAATAGCGATTAATTTGTCGAATTAGTTTCTTAGGTTGAAATTACGTATTTTTTTTTGAATGTGTATTAGTTCTTTACTTTTTTTCATATATTTACATATTAGAGTTGAAAAAAAAAATTTCGAGTTGAAAATAGAAAAATCGGAAAACACTGATTAATCGAATAATAATCGATTTTTCAAAATTTCGATTAATCGATTATACGATTTTCTTGTTGATTTATCAGATGGATATTAAAAATTGAAACAAAAAATGTTACGCACATTTTTTGCCTATATGCAGAATTGAAGGAGTTACATCAATTTGAAAATTTTAATTGGTTGTAAAGCTTTCAAATGTTTAGATAGGTAAAAATGTTAACTTTGAAGGTACTATTTATAAATAGAAAAAAAAAATTCAAAAAACGAAATTTCTTTTTACAAGAAGCAATGATGACGTCACTGCGAAAAAAATTTGAGTTTTTTGAAAACTTTTCAATTTACAAATAATATACTAAGAGTAGAACAAAAACATTCATATAATATTTTTGCCAATTTAATAAATTGAAGGTGTTTGAAATTTCCAATGTGATGTAACTCCTTCAATTTTTCAGGTATGTCAAAAATTTACCTGATGTTTTTTATCGTAATTTTCAAGTAATGTCGATAAATAAACAGAATATAATTGGGCGAAATAATTTTTGTAGAATATACTACGCAAATTATTTCATAAATGGACTTTCTTCTATCTGAAATGCGCCATTAGTGAAAAAAAGTCAATTTTTGTCTCCCCCATTATTCG
Source organism: Phenacoccus solenopsis (assembly GCA_009761765.1). NCBI lineage: Eukaryota > Metazoa > Arthropoda > Insecta > Hemiptera > Pseudococcidae > Phenacoccus > Phenacoccus solenopsis. The sequence goes on along the minus strand of CM019755.1, from coordinate 20,056,941 downwards.
GATGAATCAAACGTAAAAATATTACCTCTCGTAGTCCCCTCCCCGCCCCACAAGAAAAAAAGAAATTGACACTAAAATATGTCTAAGTGCGATGTTTTATTTTTTTAGAAAGTTGGAATTAAAATGATACCTATTCTGTTTTTTTTTATGTCCAATTTCCAATTTTTTTTATTTATTTATTTTTTTATTTTTTTTTGAATGAAACATAGTATTTTTTTAATTTTAAAATTATAATTTTTCGTTTATATTTTCTTGTTTTAATTCTTGGCTGTTGAAGTGTCAACATTTGAGAAAATATATTTTTTTGAGTTGGAGGGGGGGAGGGGTGAGTAGTTATTCTACTACTTGAGAAAAAATGTTTGTTTAAAAAGTGGTGAATGAAATTTCATTTCATATTTTCTCATTTATTTCCATCTCCCCCCTCCCCTCGTTCAGCTATTCTCTCGGCCAGAAGCGAAAAAAATTCTATTTCTCGGAAAGAAATATTCGTTCTATTTTTCATTCGCTCATTACCTTCGTCGAATGACGTCTGTTTTGAACTTGAAACTGCGGTAATACACTAGGTACATTTGGTAGACGAAAATCTCACGCTCGATCTGCACTCGGTGGCGAGCGTGCACCACCGCGACGCGGTCTCGCATCTGGCGATCGTACCGGCGACGAAAAGAGACCGCAGCACGTTAACGATACGATAAAGAACTAATGGCTAACGTTTTTCATTAGCTGTGCGTGGCGCGCGTTCTCGTAATGATAATTTGTCGTTCGCGCAATGTTCTCGCAATTAACGAATATACGAGTGAAATTTTTCTCGAGGATGACGGTTTAAAATTAGACGACGGTGGTTAAGTCGAGTCAGAATTTCGTGATGTTTCGCGATTGTCGTATTTATTAGAAAACTCCGTTTGAGTCAGCGATATGGCTCGAATGAGCGGCACGAATGGTTAAACTTACCGACTACCTACTTGGTTCGTTCGGTTGATAATGATGTAATTGCTGTTATTCGACGAGACGAATTTAACGCGAATATTTTATGCTTTTTGCAGACGCCATTACGCCGACGATGAGCAGGTATAATTCGACGCTGAGCGATAAAAACTCGTCCAACGATACGCCGTCGCAAATGCATCAGTCAAATTTCTCGACGGATTTTAAAATCTTATCGTTGGAGAAACAGCTGAATATAGAATTAAAGGCGAGTTATAAACGATTGAGAATCAAATTTGACGGATTTCTGTGCGAAGAAATAACGCTAACCTTTGTTCGTTTGTTTTTTAGGTGAAACAAGGCGCCGAAAATATGATACAGAGTTTAACCAGTAGTCATTCCCGTGATAAGAAATTATTGGCGGCCGAAGCACAACAGATGCTGGCCGACTCTAAAGCTAAGATAGAATTTTTAAGGATGCGTATTATGAAAGCGAAACAAAACAAAGAACAAATGGCCTCCGCCAACGGAGATATACCTAATAATAATAATAACAATAAAGGTAGGTCGGTGTAAAGTTCGCCTCGGATATGTTAATTGGTCCCAGCTTTTCATTTTAATCACGTCGTCGACAAATTTCGCAACTTTCTTGACGACTTTTCGTTCTCCCATTATGACTCGTCGGCACGAGCGAGCACGTCGTATTGATTAAGGAAAACTTGGGTTTGTGAAGTCGACGTAATTAACATCATCCTGTGTATTGTTGTTGGCAGACAAATTCGAAAGAAATTTAGAACCGTTGCTAGAAGATAGAATAGAAGAATTGAGGCATCGTTTGCGAATCGAATTGGCTGTATACGAAGGAGCGAAAAATGTCATTAGATCGTTTCAAAACGCCAAGTCAGCGGATAAGAAAACTTTACAAGAAGTGAGTGCTTGATTGGGTGTTAGAGGTGGCACTGTGATTTGGTTAGACGAAATGTGGAATTTATTTGCCATGTTTTACCGGTCGCTAAATAGCCGGCGGATGTGTTTTCTTGGGTTATGTGTACTTTGGAAATTTTTTATTCGAATTTCAAACGTTATAGGACTCGTAGAGGACGATATTTTGGTGTGGGTGATTGTATACAGATTTCTAGCGTTATAAGTTTCGGAGTAAATTCTAGTTATTGAGCTGAATTCTTATAGTATGTATTTCACATTTAAATGTGTTCTTATATATCTACGAATATGCATATGAATTACTCGTATTATCGTGTTCGAAAAAAATCGATTTATATTTCAACTTATAACCTGATATGCTTTATTTGAATGCGGTGATACCTAAAATTTCAGTGTATTTAAGTAAATTTGATATGTTCGTGTTTTAGGTTAATCGAGAACAGATGAATTTTTTCTATAGCGGTAAAACAAAGGATTCTCATTTATCCTTCAATTTTTGATTTTTCATATTTTAATTATTGCTTGAACATAGTTCCGTTCATAATTAATAAAAAAAGTGAGAAAATTCTCTCGGTGAAGCCAGAAGGAATGAAAGCGTAGCTAGCCCGTCATTTCAGTTGAGGCTAACCAAATGCCAAGGGGGAGAGGCTTGGATTTCTTTCTCTTTGTTGATTGGTACTATTGTTTATAAATACAAAATTTCACTATAAGAGCTCAAGTTTTTTTGGCCCACCTCTGGCTACGAGCCTGAGCAAAATTATTCGATTATTTCACTTTGCAATCTTAATGTTGCGTTTTATTTTTAAAAGCCTTAAAATTATTTTTTTGAGTAAGAAATATATTATATTTTATAATTATATATTTTTTTTAACAAAAAAAAATCTTAAAATTATTACGTGATAGCAGATAACTTTTCAGCTCCTTTATACATAAAGAATTGTGGTTTAAATATCTCGGTTTCAGTATTTCATCTATTTCACTTTTTTAGCTATGAAAGTTCAGGTATACATTTTCTTATAATTCCTTTACCATTCCTATTTTTTGTCCCCTTCCACACTCGCAACCCAAAAGAATTTGAATTTTTAGAAATTTGAATTTTTTAGCTTCAAAATTTCAGGTAAAAATGTTCAATATTTTTTTCGAGTCTTCCTTTACGTGACGTACCCCCCCCATCCCCCATCCCATTCATCAGAATGAAGGAATTTATTATTTCAAGTTTAATTTGGAATGAAATGAAGTGAAAATTTATTCTCAGTAAAAGTCTAGAAAATAGAAAATGAATAAAAAAAAAAAAAAAAAAAAACAAAAAACAAAAAAACAAATAAGTTGTGAGAAAAAAATGGATAAAATTAACCAAAAAAATTTTTTCTCGATTTTTTAGGATACTCCCCCCTCCCCTCCCTGTTATACGGGGGTGGTGAGAATTATTATCATGAAAAATGACAAAAAAAGCAAACACATCACCCCTAATCAACACAGTAAATTATGAAAGAAAACCGAAAATAACGTAACAAACAGAAGAAAGCTGCAATGTTCCTAATTGTAAAAAGTCGTTTATTTTGTACCAATTTTGTTTTTATACTATTAAAATTTCAGGTAAAAAACGTTTGATGTATTTTTTGTTAAATCATTATTCTTCACCTTTCCCCTCTTTTGGACTGAAAAAAATGAAAATTTTAATGTTTTGTATTTGATAACTTACCACTTGATTTTTTTACTATTTACAATTTTGATAAAAAATTTTTGAATTATGAAAATAATTTTACATATCCTTTTTATCTTTTCTTATTTCATCTCTATTGAACAGTGATGTAGTTATTCGAGTATTTGAAGTTGAATTTTTTATAATTTAATTTTTACACCAAATAATTCTTGATGCGTATTTCTTGAATTTTTTGTTTACGATTCCCTTCCCCTCTCCTGCTCCCCCACCACTCGCCTTAAATGTTCGAAACATTAAAGTTCAGTTTTTTGCTAATTAAACTTTTCATCATTAAAAGGTTAGGGTGATAATTTTTCATTATTATCATTATTTCTTTACCTATTCCTTAGTGTACTCTTTCCATCTCCGGCATGCAAGAAATGCAGCGTTCAATATTTTATAATTAACATCATTATCTATTTTATTTTTGTATCATTAAAATTGCGGTGAAGAATGTTGGATGAATAATGAAGACTTCAGTGTTCCGAGTTTTTTAGTTCAGTTTTTTTTTCGATTGGACTTTTTGTTATGAAAAATCCAGGTGAAAATTTTCCACTACATTTCTTCGCGTATTCTTTAATAAATTTTCTCCCCTCCTCCCACCCTCGTTTTAAAGGATGTAGTGCATATTCAGTTATTTATAAGTAAATTTTTTACTTATTTTATTTTTGAATTATTTAAATTTCGGTGAATAATTTTTAATGTATATTTTTCCCCCCACTGACCAATACACTTTGCAAAATAAGGGCTTGATGTTCTCAGTGTTCCGAGTTCACTTTTTTGCCGATTGAATATCTTGTTATAAGAATCTCGGGTGTATTTTTCAATGTATTGCTTTTTTCTCTCCAATCCTCACCGAAAAAATGTAGTTTTAAACGTTGAATTTTTTGCCATTTAATGTTTTTTCGTCGCAACTCGAGATAAATATTACAAATTTTTTTTATCGTTTATACGCAACTGCTTCTTCGCTCGCCTTCCCTCTCAACAAAAAATGACGAGTTGCAATGTTCAGTGGTTCGAGATTAATTTTTTGCATATTTCATATCTTATATTTTCATCAGAATTTCATTTCAAATTGAAAATTTTTTAATTTTATGAATTATCTCTTTACTATTCCTTTCCTTTTCCCTTTTTGCTCATCGATGAAAATTGTGAATTTAAATATTGCAAGTTTACTAGCGAAGTAAAATATTCAACACAGGAGGAGAAGTTTCTTTTAGTATAGAATGATATAAAAATGATTTAAGCTCGCAGATTGGGCATATAAATTGAAAAAAAAAGAAAAAAATTGAAATGTACCAATTGGATTTTTCATTGTCGATTAATGTAAGGTGAAAATTCTTCAATTATTTTTTTTCCCCTACAAAAATAAAACTGATACAAAGTATTCAAGACACCACGTGAAAATTCGTCTATCTTGGTTAATTGTGCAGCACTAAAATTTTTATACTCTACAAATAACCCGCGTAGTTTAACGTTTATACGTGTAAAATAAGTCCGTAAAAATTGTAAATTTAACATATACCTTGAACTTTTTAATAAAAGCAAGATTGTTAAAAAAAAAAGTCACAAAATTTCATTTACGTCCGGCTGGAAATTTAAAGAGCAACGTAATCAAAATTTTATTCATCTGTACGGAGAACGGATAAAATTTACGTTCGAATAGGCTTCGGATTCCACGTAATCTTTTTATTATATAGTTGGCCGATAAGATGATCCTATTAAGGCGGTTTTTATTCTATATAGGTTTATCATGCAGATGACCAAGGTAGCGTTAGAATTGGCTATTTGACGTTTATTCGAAAAATTTAATAGAGGCATTTTACGATCCGTTGACGAATGTGGGGTATGTGAATAATAGTGGTAATCTGGAGGCAGCTTTAGTCGTTCGAGCAATTAGATTAATTGCATTATTATGTAGGCAAAGTGGAAATACGAAAAAAATACGTACGGGGTTTAATTCTCGAATTATAAAAATAACCGGCTGACTGGCTCGTTTAAAAATTAATAATTCGTTTAACGCGTCCGACTCGGAGGTTCACGTCCTGTATGGTGTTTTCGCGAGAGATATATTGGAAGACACGCTTGTTGTTGTCACTAGAGAGGCGAATTGTATTGCAATTTTTTATTAAAAATTTGATTAGATGCCAGCCTGGTCGTACGGTATACATGGGATTGGAATGGTTGCGTGGCGAAGTTTTAATTGGTGGCTGAGAAATTTTTTCGCCGTAGTTTTTAGCCAACTGTATGGTGGATGGTGATGGTGAATTTGATAGCGAAATAAAGACGATTGTATTTTTTCGAGATGATTTTCCATACGAATTATTATTAATAATAGTGTTGAGAAATTCTCGGAATTATTCTTATCAGTTTGATTTATTGTACGGAATTCATATTTCAACGTGATAAAATTTTAATTACCATTAACGAAGTTCGCAGCGAGTTAATTAGGATATTTAAGAGAAAAATGGTGAATTTGGAAAAAAATGATGAACTTTTTCTAAATTTAGTCGTGTAGATAGATTTCCAACAATGTTATCGAAGCAACGATTCGAAAGTACCGACGACTAAAAGTGAGGGGGGAAAAATTGGCTCGGAATCGAGTAACTCGATATCGTTGGCTGGAAAGAATGCGTTGGGTCGCGTAAACGGCGAATCGGACGAAACCGACGAACGAATAATTTTTGTCGATTGATTTAGAAAATGCATAATAAAACGGTGACTCCCTCGGCGTCGTTCTATTGTGACATATTTTTTTACTATTAATCCGTTTTTGTTTTAATTTCGCGTGTACGTAAATTTTTGGCCTTCGTCCAGTTGGTCGATTCGATCTTCCGAATTCGTAGGCACTATTCCAAGCAAATGATATTTTACTCTCGAGAGTGCATTTGGTAGTTTCGCGTTAATTGCGAACTATTTTATTTCTGTATATCGCTCTCTGTGGTCTCCGGTGTACGTTTACTTTCATCGAACGGTTGTTTTTTGTTTGTTTTACGCGTGAAATGAGATTCGCTAGCGATGGATAAACAAAACGCGGATCGCGATTGGGTGATTAAAGCGCGTTTCAGGTTTACCGACGATGATGCCGCTGATTCGTATTGGGACGAGGTATTCGTAAATAATGACGTGAGGACGCCGTGCTACACCTTTCGAAGGGGTAATATTTTATTCACTACTACACCACCATCGAGGAAACCACCGGAGTCGCAGAAGTCGTGTACCAACGTGTGTAATATCAAGGTATCCGATAAGACGCTTAAGCCACCTCAGGCTGATGGGAATTTTTGTGAGGTGTGTTGCGGTATTAGAGCCCGAGTTTTTCCAGGAGGGCGCACAGCTTTACTACACATTTTTGTACCAGGGTTCCGGCCAAGAAGAGTGTAACTGGGTCTGGATTCGGGTCTGATCATCGATCGAAGAGCTCCGATAGTACGGCTAGCTCGAGTAATTCGTCTAGTGTTGATCAAAGCTACAGGAATTTACTGACGGTAAGTAGTGTTGTGGCGTGGAATGGGGTACGCATTTTCAGATCGTTTTATTAATGTTTATGAATTTAAAAAAAAAAAAAATTAAAAAACTAAAAAAAAATTAATATTAAAATATGATTTTTAACATAGAAAAATTCATTTTTATCTGTCTATTTTTATCTCGATCTGGCCTGTGAAATATAATAATTTTTCGATTCAAAATATTAATTAATAATTATTGTAAATTTCTGTTCAAATTATCTGGAGAGTAAAGTACATTATTCGTATTAAAAACGCTCCATAGGGAAAATTCGTACTTGTGATGGGCAGGGTTCGTTTGATGAAAAGAAAGCACCTATTCCAATTCATTGTTTGAGTTGAAAAAAAAAGAAATGTTTTGGCACATAAAAAAAATGTAAGCAGTCATGTTGTATTATTGGAGCTGAGTTTTCAGTGGGGGTACGTTCAGACTTGCTAATAATACTGTTTATTTCCTTACACCCGCACCGAATACTGCGGTAAAACTCTTACTAATTCCCTTCAAAACCACTTGAGATGTTTTTAAATATTGGTCATTTGAATTCAATCTCTCTAACATCCTTCTAGATCGCCTCCGAGATTGGTTTTGGGACATGTTACCTGCCTGAATCTTAGCAATCGTACGAGACCATATTTATCGAATCTAAGATGTGTGAGGCTCTTCAGGCTCTTCTAAAATGTCGTTCATCTATTATTTTAGATCCATTTTGACCCGAATTCAAGCGGTCGTGTTATCATTTCGAATTAAGCTTTCGTACAGAATTTCAGGTTTGAGAGCATCCATTAATCACGTGAGGCTATTTTGGAGATTTTTTACCCCCTTCCCCTCATCCTCGTGGTGAGATTCCATGAGATTTGGCTCAACTCCTTCCCTATCCCCTCGTGTGGGATTTTTCAAAATGTGTGTTTTTCGTGTAAATGCATTGGATTTATTCTAGAAGGAAAAAAATCTCATAATGTATTATTGAATATGATTTGGCCATATTTTAGTGAAAAAACGAATTTTAATTAATTTAATGCTATTTTCTCGCAATTTTACTTTGTTTCTTGAAGGAAGAAAATGCGTGATATTTTCCTAGACCCCCCTTCCTCCCTCCCTCCCCAAGTAAGATGAGATGAGATTCAACTTAACCCCCTCCCCTGCCATGGATCCCCCTTTCTTGGTAGTTTGGTGAGAAATATAGATGACTTGAGAAATTTCTTGATCTCACACACGTCCCTCCTCTTTCTCCTAGTTCTCATCCACGTTCTGTAAAATCCTGAAATCTTAAAAGGTGATAATTCGAGCTCGCTGTTTCATATAAAATCGTTATCGAAAAATTTCATCCTTACATTTACCACAACTACATTTGAGGAGGAAATGTGGACGACTCAGATTATTTCTTGACCAAATTTCCATTCCGAAAACTGTTTTTCGCTCTTTTCGAATTCTTAATTCATCTCTCGTCACGTTTTGAAAACGCTGATCGTACGGATCCATGTTTGTAATTAAAACTTCGAGTTTTTTTTTTTTTTTGGAGTTCCTCAAGTTTTTCGCAGATTTTGAGAATTCAGCATTTTGGATCTGTTTTAACACAAATTCAAGAGGTCATGTTACGTCCTTAAGTAAACCTAAACGTAAAAAAAATGAAGACTCTCCTCTCCCAACCTCTCCTCTTCAGAAATTGGAGGAGTAGGGAGGGGGAGGGCTGATAATTACAATTTTTAATAACAAAACAAATAAGAAAAATATAAATCTGGTGATGAGAAAAACATTTCTCCTCTCTCGAGTTACACTTGGATAGTGAATGATGGCAAATAAACATTTTGAATCTTTTGAAGGAGGAAGAAAAAGGGCTAAAGAATTTTGAGAAAAAGTGATCATGTCATTTTTCTAAATTTTTAAAAAAGTGATAATTTCAATACTTCTTGGTTTGAAAAATAAAAATGAAATAAATAATGGTAATTTGTAAAAAAAAAAAAAAATTGAGATAAAAATTGATCATATCATTTTTCTAAATTTTTAAAACGAAGTAATAATTTCAATGCTTTTGGATTTGAAAAATAAAAATGAAGCTAATAATAGTAATTTCTTTGTTTATGAATTCGCTATTTTTTTTATATGTTTTCATCATTTATCTCAAATAAAATATTAACGATAAATACAAAGAAAATACCATCGAAGTTGAAAAAATAAGAAAAATAATTTTGTTTAAATTCAAGTAAATATAAAATTTACGAATTTCACACGCTCTCGAGATACATCTCATTTCATGGACTGGCCTGTCTCCAAGAATGCGGGTGTTTGTATTAATAAATTAAGAAGAAAAAAAAAATGAAAAAACTACGAAGGGTTAAAGCGTACACCATCTCACGTCGACGAATATTTTCCGGTAGATAAACGTCGTATACGATGCATTCATGTACGCGTGTACGATTATTACAGAGTCGAGGCCATATATCGCGACTGTCGGCGTACCTGAACACGAAACCAGCACCAGAAGACGACCAAGAGACCATCACATCGAGCGATTACACCTCCGAAACATCGTCCAGTAGTTTTAATAAAATCTCCGACGACGTTCGTTCGACCTGCAACAAATGCGGTCTGTCGTCGACTAGCACGATGGCGACCAAGAGCAGCTTAGAGTCTAGCATGTACTCATCGTACTCGTCATCCTATCCGTCCTCGTGTAGTTCGTATTTTCCGTTCTTCTTGAACGACAGTTTCAACTCGTCTTCAGCGTGTTGCGACTGTAGCAGCGACTCGTGCGCTACTAGTTCTTTTTCGAGAGGTTGTAAAAAACCGACGAGAAACGAAAAAGCTCAATTTTTCTCGAACGATAGCTCCAGCGAATCTGACAACGAGACTTGTAGCTCTGAGATGGGGTGGAGTTTCGGGAGTTTCTGCGAACTGAAGCAGAAACGCGATTCCGGGTGTTTGAGTAGGACAACTACTACGGAAAGTGTGAAAAGTTCGAATGCATCGAGAAATACGCAGTCGACGAAGAGTGTTACGCCCTTTGTATCGAATACGAATAGGAAGCAGGATGTTGTGGAGAAATTCGGTAACATCGTGAGTTCGTTGAGGAAACCTGGACATCATGTTGGACCGTCGAAGAATTCCGATTGCTTGTGCGATAATTGTCGAGCTTTTTTTTGCAAAAAATAATTCGAGAGTTGACATTTTGTTTTATTATTTTTTTTTTGTGATATTTTGTAATGTTTTTGTGTTTTTATGTTAGTAAAGAGTTTTTTCAAAATAGTAACAAGATTTATTATTTTTGCTGTGAGCGAGAAAGGAGAATGTGATAGTCATATCTGGTTCATCCTATTACTAGATTCAAAGCTATACAATTTTTTCCAATAAAATATATGAAAATATTTTCTTTCATTATTAATATTTTCAAGCAAATAAATTCCACAAAATTCGTCACTTTTTACGCCACTTAGTCTAATAAAATATTTATCGCTAATTTTAAATCTCCACTACGCTAACATAGGCTCAAGCAAGTTTATCCGAATCCAGTAGGAAGTTAGATCTCATTAAAAAGTCGCTAGATCTTCGCCGGCAAGAATTGCCAGCGAATTCTATAACGGCTCGCGAACTAAAAGAAGAACTGCAAATAGTTCAATCCGCCAGTCCGGTGCCAGTGGCCTATACCAGTTTGCAACCATTCCGACCATCGAACAATGGAAGACTTTGCGCCAATTCTTCAGTATCACGTTGCGCCGCCGTTACTGGCAAATTAGAAGTCAGGTTGGTATTTCAATCTGTGCACGAATAAGTATAAAAAATCGTGAATTAGTGATGGTGATAATTTTATTCAACTTTCAGGTTGATGGGATGTCAAGATTTATTAGAAGAGGTACCCGGTAGATCTAGAAAAGAAAAAGAAATCTTATCCACTCCTAATGATCTAAAGTCTTTTGTCAAAGGTGTCACAGGCAGGAGTTCGTGTAAATCGTACAGTGTTAAGGATGAGATTAGTAGTAAGAAATTACATACTTATTTAATGGCAATGGGCGAGAGTGGCATTGGTACTGCTGACTCGTTGAAAAATTTCAAAGAGTTATTTTAATAGCCGAAATCAACCTGTATAATATTAATTTTTTTTTGTAAAATATTAATTGATTTTTTTTTTCTAATAAAGATTTAGGTTTTCTCAGAAATAGACCGAACATAACGTTTGATTTTGATAGTTACAAAATGAATCCAGTAATACTCTATGTCAACACCTTTGAGCTCATAGTGTAATATTAGCTGTCAGCACCTTCCATAATGACTCCAAGTTTGAAAATTCTCCAGTTTTTTTCTCATTTCAGAAAAAATATTCTTAGATAATTTGAAGCATTTCTGTATCAGGAGTTTATACTTCATCATATTTAAAGCAGAAAAAATGTTTTTAAAATTTTTCGAAATTTATTACTTCAGCTTCCTTCAATATTCAAAATAGGCAAAAATGTCATTTGACATTTTTTGTTAGCCTGGATGAGCACTATCCGATACATAATCATCTCATCGAAAAATGGGTTCATTAGGAGTACCCGCAAGAGGAGAAGAGGCAACTTCGTTCCCTCCCCACTAGCTTTAAACTCAAAATGGGCACTCAGGATTTTGATGATAGGGTACTATACTTGGTTACTTTTCACCTAAATCTGTGAGGGGGTTGGAAAAACATAAGTAAAATGTTGACAAAATATTTGGATTATTTTGCAGCTATCAAGCAATAATGAGTATTTTCCAAAAAAAAAAATAAAATAAAAACTTTGATCCAATCAAATGAACACAATTCCCCCCCCCCCCAATAATAAGGTCTGTAGTCTATATTGTTGATTTTGTATTTCTTTGCCTCTTCGGTCCCCCCCCCACCCTCACAAAAAATTCCAATGCCACTACTTTTATTACTCTTCATCTACGCCATTTATTCGTGATCTCACTAACTACTTGTTTCGCAGATGAAATTATGGCTGTTTTAAAATTGGACAATCAGACAGTTGCTCAAACCAATTGGAAACCTTGTTCTCAGCAAGCATGGGATCAAAGGTAACACTTTACTTCTGTGAAAAAAATACAAACGTCGAAAAATTATCGAATACTTTGATCAATCAATTTTAATATTTTTACAGGTTCTCTATTGATCTCGATAAATCGCGCGAATTAGAAATTAACGTTTACTGGAAAGACTGGAGATCGTTGTGTGCTATAAAGTTTTTAAAATTGGAAGATTTTATTGACGATATTCGGCACGGAATGGCTCTACAGTTGGAGCCACAAGGATTGCTTTTTGCTGAGGTAAGCATTATGGTGGCCGAAGAAAATTGGTTTTAAGATATATTTCCCATAGAAAAAAAAAATGATTTCTTCAAATTGGAAAAAATACAAGAAACAGAATTTGACGACACATAAGAATTTGAGATGAAATCTAAAATTTTGTAAGAGAGGGATAAGTACAAAAAAGAATTAAAGAACAGGTTTTTTTTAAATGTAATTTTATACTATACCTACGAAAATAGCTTTACTGAAGCAGGTTACACCGCTTTCTTTCGCCATCAAACTTTTAAAAATTCATATTGCTCGTGTGGACGTCGCTCTTATGTTTTTTGAAGGGATTACGTCATTTTTATTTAAATTCAATTATAATTTTGAGAATTTATTTTTTAATCTTATAATTCAATTATTTGAGTATAAAATACATAATGCAAAGAAAATGATTCAAAACTTTTGTGCCATGGTCAAGTAGTGTAATGTCCTTTAGTAAGGCTATTTTCTTTGATGTAGCATAAATTTCATTAAAAAAAAAAAAAAAAAAAAAAAAAAACTGTTCTTTAATTACACTCCTTAACCTATCAGGAACGTAGCCAAAGGAGGGGGTTGGAAGTCAAAACCTTCCCCGTAACTCAGTTTTTTAAATATTTAAAAATTCCTAAATCGTATAATTCTCTACTGAAATAGATTTTTTAAATTAAAATATTAAAAATAAATTTCTTGTAATTAATATTGTAATTACTACGAATCATTAGGGGAAAAAAATATTCCATCTTCTTGAATTATGTACTAAGGCGCATTCATAAATTTATTGTGCATCAACAAAATTATTTCTGTAATGAAAGTACCTTACCCCTCTCTTCCACCTACACGGGCTGTAGACCTGCAGAATGTATGCTCTGTATTTTATATCAAATGCCAAATTTATCAACTTGACAATGAAATCGCAAATTAACAATTTACTCCGAGCCCCCCCCCTCGGTGCACAGCAATTTACTCCGAGCCCCCCCCCTCGGTGCACAGGTACGTTGCTGTAGCGCTCTCGCTTGGAGTAAGGTCCTCTATCGACCACATATCAAAATTTGTATGTCTTTTGGATGCAACGCTTTCCTCACTTTTAGAATGCTGGGTACTGTACTACTGTATTATAATGAGTTTTTTTGGTTTGTTTAAAAAAAAAAAATTAATATTGATTTCATCTTTCAAATAATTTCTTGTGAACGTATTTTTTGGACATTCATTCGTTTGTTGAGAAATGATTTATTAGTTGTATTTTACTTGAAAATGAAAAATATTTCCAGATCAAGTTCCTTAATCCGATGATCACGCGTAAACCGAGACTTCGCAGGCAGAAGAAAATCTTGAAACAGCAGATTAAGAATTTCCCGCGAGCCAACCAAATGAATATCAACATCGCAACTTGGGGTCGCCTGCTGAAGCGATCCTCGGTACCTCAACCAGTGCAGAATAATAGTCGAACTTATTCGCGTTCCGAAAGTCCATCGTCAGGTAAATAAGATTTCAATAGAAACGCGTATTTTCATAATAAAGCCTTCACGAAGATTACTATTCAGTGTTCGTTTCCTCGGTGTGAAACAAAGTAGCGCAATCGCGCGTGCATTTTATCGGCGTAAATATTATTGACATTTGTGATAAATGAATGTTGCATGATAAGCCGTAGATAGAGTACGTATATACGTGGCAATTATTTTCTACTATATTGGGTACAGATGTGATACCAGAAGAATTAGAAGATAAAGCCGAAACGCCGGGCGAAACACCAGATCCCCATGTGACCGGTCTAACGGGCAGTCGACCGTTGGGCTTGGGTATCGCTGTATTACCTCCGTTGCCACCGGATGCTCATCTCAGTCAGTTCCTACCGTCCAGTATAGCGAATAAGAAAAAGACGCCGTCGCTACGTGCGCTCCAACCGCCGGCTAGTTTACCGCAGCCGATTGATCCTGAAGTAAGTGACGACACGGTGTAGGTAGAATGTACAGAAGCTACACTATTATCTAAGATACGCTTTTTTTACACTTGGCGGTATTTTTTAGCGCGGATGTAACGTAATTGCGATTCTGTCGGTAATTGGGTATTTTAGCCTTAGATTAGTTGTAATTTTTTTTCTCCTTTATTAATGGGTGCGAGAGCTTGTAAACGAATTAATAAAGAGAAAAATAAAGCTTAGAAATGGATAAGTACGCAACACCACAAACAGCCGGTTTTCAATTGTTGTTTCAGCTTCAAAAAGCGTTACAAGAGTTTGACTTCTTGCAGGATGCCGAGCCGGATTGGTATCAGCCTGTAGAAATAACGGATAGCACTGCCAATACTCCCTTATCAACACCCTTACCTTCCCCTTTAGTCGAATTTCCCCAGGATGAGGTATTCTATAATACTTATTAATCTGTCCGGCGTACCGGTGAAAGAACCTCTATTAATTTCATCACGCATGCGGCTTACTAAAACTATCATTCTTTTTCTACGAGTGCGCTAGTACCAACTAAAGGCTAATAATTCCGATGCTTTTTCTCACGCTTTTTTTCTCCGAATTAATCCAATTATTATGTAGGTAAATCTGTTCGGAAGGTGTGAGGTGTTATTGCCTGTGTATTCGGTTTTGTAGAGAAGTTCATTACTTTGTCGGTATGGATTGAAATGAAAGTAGATTTTGGAGGAATATCAAATTTTTTTTTCATTCGTAATGGTAAATGCGAGTATACGTGGCGAAGTGCACGTTCATTTTACGCTTCGCACGTTATTTTTATATTCTGTGGTCCAGGCATTATGTGATTTTACTCATCAAACTTCGCAGTTCAGTTAAGCAATAATTAAAATTTAAAGCTGGAAAAAATTATCATTCAGAGATGAATTTAAAATGTTTGTAATTTCTTTCAAAATTCTTTTCTACCGGATTTAAGGCAAATATCCAAAATGGCGAGTATAAAAGGGTCTATAGGTTCGCGCACCCAGTTAGGAAGATTTTGAACTTCTTCCTTTCACGTCATATGTTCAACAGCGATCTTGAAAATGAAAACAAGAAATCTAAGAATAATGTATAAAGATTTTCAGACTCCCCCCTCCCCCCAAGAAGACAGTTCAGTATACATTGCTGTTTACCCATCATTATAATAGATGGCAAAAGTTACCATTTCAGTATAATAAATTAAGTTTATAAGTTCTTGGGGAAAAAAAATTTGTCATTTTTTTTAAAAATTTTTATTTTATTTTTCATTTTTTAATCGTCAAAAAAATGAGTAATTCACTGAAGTTTTGAATGTTCAACTGAATGGCTGTTTTGCTTTAGAAGCCAGAAAGAATCATGTTAAAACTAAAATATTATCATAATATATTTTAACTGTTGAATAAAAGGAGAATAAATCAAACAAGAAATAACCGACAACCCACAAAATATCCATAACATTTTGACTCTTTTACAACGTTGCGGACTTCTATTTAAAATTTAACCATCCTAGAGGTGGCGTGATAACCAAGGCAGTTAAAAACGCCACCAAAAAAAAAAATAATAATAATAATAATAAAAATGAAAAATTCCTTTGTCGTTCTATTTGTGCTTTTCTCCTTTGGAAAATGCTAGCTATGCCGTGACCCTCCTAAAAGTAGATGCCTGTTATGGATTTTTTTTTTTTGTTCATCATTATTTTAAATAATTTTCTGACAGTTTCAAAGCTGTTATTTTAATTGTTTTCTTTTTTTTTTTCGTTCTTTTTTTTTCTTTTTTCCATTTTCCTTTTTTATTTTTCAAATGCATTAAATTTTTTTTTTATATATTAATAAACGTGATTTTGGAATATTGAAATAGAATAATTATGTTTGAAATGTAATTAAGTCTCTCCCTCTCTCTCTTTCTTCCCACCCCCTCCGAAAAAAAAAATCACGACAGTATGTTGTCTTTTGTGCAAGTAGGTACACACTAGATATTATTGGTTTTTATACTTTCTATCCTTCCCCACGTTTTTAATTCGAGAGATTAATAAAAAGTTTTACGTAAAAGATGAACGCAGAAATGTGCTTTCAAGTAATCCAAATTCCCCAAAATTCCTTACTCAATATTTCGAATTGGGGAACTCGAAATATACATGTAGTTCTTTACAAGTTGATATGAACAATTCAGGCTTCTAGAAAGTTCGTTTAGCCCATAAGAAATATATAAAATTCCGAAAGTTTCACTGTTAAATGTAGGTATCAGCTCCTTTTGCAATAGCAGCTTCCAAATTATGGCAAAAAATTAATATTTCGAGCATGTCTGAGTATCATGACAAATAATATATTGAAGTTCATGTCAGTCATATTCAAATATGAGCCATAAAGATTATAGAGCTATAACGCCCCAAAAATTTTTTTTTTTTTCGCTTTTTCTCTACAAATAACTTGAAGTAAAAAGATAATGTTCGAAATTGATTGATTTTAAATTCTAAGCAAAAACGGTTCTATCTATTTTTTAGGTAAAATGCCATCCTAAGCCAAAATTGGCTCATTAACGTATTAAAAAAAAGTGATGATTCATAATTCCATAAATATGCGGTTCATCGTGATGTATACGAGGAAATGGTTTTACATGAAATTATTTTACTTACAAATTGACTACCACAAACGTTTAATTTATTTTTGCGAATATTGTCATCGAAGGCCAGAAAATGTACCTGCTCCATCACACGTGATGATATCAACTTAGTTGTTACCATTGTCTTTTGCATTTATCTCAGTGAATGTAGCATTTGTAAGAAAAATGGTTGTATGCAGGAGTAATCAGCTTTCAATTTTCAATAAAAAATGGCTCTAATTAATTTTTTGATTAATTGTCAAGAAACACTTCATTTGGTGAAACTAAATAGGGGTATGATTTTTGGCATTTGAATATCCTCTCCGAAAAATTTAATATGTCCTGCCTTTTATTTTTTATATATTGATATTTTTTTTATTGACTCCTTACCTGTAAGCTTTTTGGGAGGAACATTCTTCTTCATTATTTTAACTATTTATAATCATATATATTTGATTTCACCTTCCCATTCCTTTGAGTCTGTGTAATCAACTTTGAAAATAAAAAAATACGATTTTTTATGAATTTTGTTTGCATAAGCGTTCATAAAGAATGGTATAATTTTCGGTAAACTATTTGAACTTCCTATTCATCTATAAAGAAATTGAAGTGATCTGCTTTGCGTTTTTTTTTTTTTTTTTTTTTTTTTTTTTTTTTTTTTTTTTTTTTTGGAGAGTAGCGCTCTCGAAATTTCATACCTATCGTCAGCTTGGTTGACGAATTTTTTTCTCTCATTTTAGCGCTTATGTGAAATGAAATGCCTGGACTAGTATTCGGATGTTAATTTTTATTCTTATAATAGCGAACGTATTTTACCGTATTTATTAGCGAGTATATTTTTACTCTGTCGAATGGTTTGCGTATGGCTGCGAAAAAAAACGCTTTCGGATTTGAACGTATTTATTGTATCTGGCTAACAAACATGTCGGTTGTGAAATAAATACGCAATTGTACCCGTACAAGAGCCAAAGCTAATACAATTTCGTGTGCTTACAGCCGCCATTATTCGATACAGCTTCTATAATGGAAACGCTGGATCAACGCGATGGTCATAAAAAGATAACTAAATCTACTGGAATGTCAATGAACGACTTCCATTTACTGAGCGTTCTCGGTAGAGGGCATTTTGGAAAGGTAAATTGTGATTTAGTGTTACCATCGCGATGTGTTGGCGAGAACGAACGAACGATAATTTGGAACGTATTTTCGTAGGTGATTTTATGCAAGTACAAACATACCGGCGAGTATTTCGCTATTAAAGCTTTAAAGAAAGGTGATATTATCGCGCGAGATGAAGTAGAATCGTTGTTATCTGAGAAGCGGATTTTCCAGGTGGCGAACGCGATGCGGCATCCGTTTTTAGTCAATTTATTTGCATGTTTTCAGACCGAGGTGAGTTGGATAGGTAGTGAATTTGTACATAAAATGGGACAGTTGAGAAATTATTTTTCAAAGCGTTTATTTTTTTATTTTTTGCTTTTTAAATCATACGTATTCATATTGATATGATTTTTAGGCTCATGTTTGTTTCGTAATGGAGTACGCAGCCGGTGGTGATTTGATGATGCATATTCACGCCGATGTATTTACGGAGCCTCGAGCTGTATTTTATGCCTCTTGCGTTGTATCCGGATTGCAGTATTTGCACGAGAACAATATCATTTACAGGTGACGATTTGTGGAAATGAGGTTAAAAGTTGGTGATAACGGTCGATCATTAATATTATCGCTTTAATTTTAGGGACTTGAAACTCGATAATTTATTATTGGATACGGAAGGTTACGTGAAAATCGCCGACTTTGGCTTATGCAAAGAAGGCATGGGTTTCGGCGATAGAACCGGAACATTTTGCGGTACGCCGGAGTTCTTGGCGCCGGAAGTTTTAACAGAGACGTCGTATACTCGAGCTGTAGATTGGTGGGGTTTAGGTGTACTGATTTTCGAAATGTTGGTCGGAGAGGTGAGTTGAGGATAAAAATAAATTTTTATCAATTTTTTTTTGTGTGAAATTTTAATTACACATTGATGTTTTTTGTTTCAGTCTCCTTTCCCAGGAGATGATGAAGAAGAAGTATTCGATTCTATAGTCAATGATGAAGTACGATATCCGCGATATCTCTCTTTGGAATCCATCGCGATTATGAGAAGAGTACGTTGAGTTGTATTGAAATATTATGTTGCTTTTCATTTCGTGATTTGTAGCTTAGAAAAAATTTTACTTTTTAATTATTTCGTTGGTGGCATTATTTTTTATCGCTCATGTATTCCCGCTACTGAGTATTTTATTTGAAAGAAAAAAAAATTAATCAGTAAAATTAACATTTTACAGTTGCTCCGCAAAAATCCCGAACGTCGGCTGGGATCGAGTGAAAAAGACGCTGAAGACGTGAAAAAACAAGCTTTCTTCAGACATACGGTCTGGGAAGATTTACTAATGAGAAAAGTGAAACCTCCTTTTGTACCCACAGTGGTGAGTATTGTGATGAATGGAGTTGTAACCGTCTCTTAGAGTACTCTTGGTATGGGTGGATTTTTCTTCTACGAGTAGAAAAGAGCTGTTGGATAGGTGGAAAAATTTATAAGACAAGTATGTGCTCGAAAATTGAGAAGTTCGCCATTTTTACGCTCTAGGCCATGTTTTGTTATTCTACAAAAAAAAAAAAAAAAAAAAAAAAAAACGTAAGCAGCGTGGCATATCATTAGAGCTGAATTTTCAATTAAACTTGTTTACGTTTACGAGTTAATTGTCAAGTATCAAGTGAACTCTTTTCTTTGATTTTTATGCAGAATTAAAGGGTCATTTTGTGATTCTCGATTAACCGCAGGTATATAGTTTGACCTTTTTAGGTCATAGAAGATTCAGTAAATGTCTAGCTTGTAACCTCAGAAGCAGTTTTTGCTCCGGCTTCCCTTCGAATCCGCGTAGGAAGCTTAAATTTGAATCACTTTTTATATGAAGCAAGAATGAAAATTCGGAGCTATTTGCCCCTACCCCTCCACTTTCCCTAAGAATTGAAGCGAAATACTATTTTGGCAGAAAGAGAAGTTTCTCGTGTATCCAAAACATGTAGCATACTTTTCATTACTTGTATTCGTATGAGTCCATATTTATCAAATCTAAGCTCTTATTTAAAGCTCCTCAAGCATCCCTCAAATTTTAGCCATTTGCCATTTTTGATCGATTTTGATCCAAATTTGAAGAGTCATAATCTGGTCTTGAACCAACTCCACATGCGAATTTTGACCTGTCCAGGTCGATTTGGTGAGGATATTCGAAAGAGGAAAGAAATTTCTTGACTCAGAATTACCTCTGAAAGCTTTTTTTTTGCTGCAGCTTCTCTTCAAATGCGCTTGGGAAGCTAAAATTTGTATGTATATTAGTGTACTTTACTCATTGTTCTATGAAGACATGAACAAAGATTTCGAGGTTTCCCCTTCTCCGCCTTCTCTCAAAATTTGAATGAAGTACCATTTTGAGTGTATTTGCTATCTATAGAAAAAAAGTTATTAATAAATTTCACAAAAAATCTTTTACCAAATTTTCATAGAATATCAAGAAGTTAAGTTACCCCTCTACCCTTCCCCCATCTTATTCTCAAATTAGGTGACATGTAATAGATATCGTTTTCAATTGAAAACTCGGCTAAAAATTACTTGTAGCTATTACTTCGTTTATTTTTAGGGTCTTTGAAATTCTTTCCAAGTTACTGATTGAAAAATGGAATAATTAATTGATCGATGATTTATCATTAAAATATATGTCGTGTGCTTGATTTCTGCTCTATCGTACTTGAGGGATACGTTGTGTCCATTTTTCTTTTTTAAAGGATCTGTATGATATCTAAGAAACATTATCAAAATTAGAAATTTTGCTCAATTTAATACCGAGTAAAAAATGCTTTGAGAACCACTGGTAGGTAAAAATTGAACGCGACGTTTTCTGGAGTGTGATTGAGTAACTTCAAATCCATGCTATGCGTATTATCGATTAATTAGGAATTAAAAAAAAAAAAAACGCAAGAAGTATTTTGAATTTTTTAATAAAATAATAAAAAGTGAAAATAGAATATAAAATAGGCACTCTAACGTGAAATAATTTATTTCTAAATGTTTTGACATTTGTGATGAAATATAGATACTGAAAACAAAAATATTTTGAAATTTGCCAAATTCGACTTTTTAGAATTGAAAAAAAAAAAATCTCCATAATATTAGAAATTGACTAGGAGAGCTGAAATTCGTTGAACGCTATTGGTGTAATTTTATCATATTTTTTTACCCACCGCTCATCAATAATTTGGAAAAACAAACTGAAATCGACGCTCCTTAGTGATTATCAGTTATTCTTTTTTTACAAAAAAATCATAATTTCAACGCTAACTCTGTGTTATTTAAACTTCAGACTTCAATCGAAGATGTTCGTAACTTCGACGAAGAATTTACTTCAGAAAAGCCTCAATTGACGCCTCCAAAGGATCCGAGAATGTTGACGGAGGAGGAGCAGGCATTCTTCAAAGATTTTTCATATACCGCCGATTGGTGTTAAAGTGTTAACGCGTATGATTCGTTTGTAAAATTATCGTTGTATTTGGACAGCGTTGGGTGTTTCTTCACTTCTCGTTCGGCTTCGTAGTTACAGTTACCGATAGTGAAGGATGAGGTATCGGCAAGGGTTGCCGATACGTTTAAATACTGCCTTTCATATTTCTCATGTAGCGATAAAAGCTGAAGCTTATTTACGCGCAGCATTTTGTAGCTCCCGTGTGCCTTACTAAGAAATTATCATTGTGATTATCGTGCACCAGAAATGTATACATGTGTGGCTTGAATCGTTTTAATACTTTATAACGTTTCCTTTGTGTATGTTGAATCTATATTATAAGTCAATTTTTATATATTATCGCTGTGATATACGTATTATTGTTTAACATATTCGATATATAGTGATTGATTCGAATCCGTATCCTGGGGGTAATATGATACCGTCGGTGTACCCGTTTTATTTTAATCACTTTTATCAGTTGTACGTGGAAGTCTGATTTTTATACTATTAATTTTTTACGCGAAAATTTGGGGTTGTAGCTTTACGGGGCAATGCGTACCGTGTTTTTTTTTGTATTTTTTATTTACGCCGGCTTGGCTGGCATGACCGTTGAATTTATTAGCGTTTTTTTTTTGTTGAATTGATTTCGTTGTAAATTTATTTATTTATGCTCATATTTTTTTTTTATGTGTACGCTTTACGAAGGAAATTACGTTATATTTAAGCCGTCCGATTCGAACAAATTATCGCAGCAGGTGCGTAATTATGGGAAAAATCATTGTTGATATCTTCGAACATTATTATTCGTTTGTACTCGATTTTTTGTGTCGAGTTTTTTGTTAAATGTTTTTACTATTCAACAGCCTGGCCGCTGTCAGTAGACCAAAGAGTATTTATACGTCGGTATGATGCGTGTAAACGAGTAATTGCGTTATTTTTTATCCACTGAGTGGACACCCAGAGTGGATCGGGTGCATCGTATCATGAGCGTGCATTTAACGATAGTTGAATTGAATTATTGTTTAAGCGAAAACTTTCTTTTTTTTATAGAAATTTGTCGGAAAGATTTTGATGGAAATGAGCGAGGTTTTTTGTATAACATAATATCATTATGTGTATACTTTATACCATGTATTTAATTGAAGAAAAAAAATCATATGTTTTTAAATTCATTGATAAGGTTTATTGTGTTAATATGTGTATTTATATTTTTAATCAAATAGTATGTCTTTAAATGCTTAGAATATTTAATAACATCACAATTTGTATAAAGAATTGTATGTATGAATGAATGAAACAAATTTTTTATGTTAAAGTTGTTTTTTTTTTGTAATACTACATCGATAAGGTGTTTTATTTTGGAATTAACAAAATGTAGTTTTTTTCACTTGAGTTATCAAAAGTATAAAAGTAATAATGTTAATTGCAAAAGACATACTTATATTGTTTTGAATATTGAAATTTTCTGTTTTGATTCTGATTTTAAATATTCTTTAAATTTCAGAAACTCGTAAAAAATGATAAAATTTTTTTCCAATTTCCAAAAAGTGAAAACATTTAATCTACTGTAAATGTTTCAAATCGTGAGTGGAACATTTATTTGGCATTGTTTTTTCATGTAAAAAAAACATAAATTTTAAATTTTTGGAATAATTTTTTCTTAGTCTCCAAATTTTTTAGAGAAGGTCAGTACTCTGAGCAAATGAGATATATTCTGATTAGAAACATTTTTTAATATTTTAAAAATAGATGTATACATTATTTTTTGCATGTAATGCGCTGCTACAAGGTCAAAGAAGAAAAAACTGATTTTAAATTCTCGGAAACTATTAACTTTTCCAAGTGTAGAGATTACATCGAAAAATTTATGCAATGCATACATATTTTTTACATGAAAAATGTTAATATTAACATAATTATTAATTTTCTGAGTAATTTTTTTATATAATAGTTTTAAAAAGTAATTTTAGAATTTTCTTGACATTGAGATTTTTTCAACTTACGTTTGATTCTGATGGAAAATATTTTCAATATTTCCATAACACTTGAAAAAATTTTTTCTGCCCTCAGAATGTAAAAGTGTTTTTTAAATGCTGTTGGGTAATTTTCAAGTTCACGGATTTCACCAAGAAAAAAGCATTTAAATTTTTTTCTCTTCGCGAAGAACATTTTAATTTTGCGAATAATTTTTGTATTGTCTTAAAAATCTGTTTTGAAGTTTCTTATCGTAATTCATAATTCCTGGAGAAAACAAACAAATTACACGTTACCATAGAAATAACATTCCAGCTATCACGCTTTTACGAAAAAGAATGAGGAAAAAATACAATAATGTGGTAACGTGTAGATACGCGTTTATCGCGGCAGTCTTTATTCCTAATTACACGGTTATTACTCTTGCATTTGAAGGTGCTGCGTTGAACTTTTTCCTTACAAATGTTCATCGATTCATGTTACAATTTTTATATCGCTTTAAATGCTTTTAGAAAATTTTCCAAGGTGCTAGTAATAGTAGATTTCATAGGTGTAAAATTAGGATATTCAGAATGACCCGAAATGATTACGATAGTTACTCGAATGTTGGTAAGTGAAATTTATTGTTATTAAAAAGAAGTTTATTTTTTCTATCAGAAGATATTTATTTTCATTTCTTCGATTTTTATTGATTAAAAAAGAATGAAAAAGGTTTATAGTACTATCATAATGTTTCATTGAAATTTATGAGTGAATTTCGTCCAATATTATACCTATATTTTATCCTCTACTGAAGGAATCGGAATCAAACTAATATTACTTTAATATTTCGTTTAAATTATTCGGCTTCGTTTTCGTAGTAAATTTGCAAACGCTTAAATTTCAAAAAAAGTAACGAATTCCGCCAAAAATTTCAATAAACGTAAAACATTCGGCGAATGACAAGGACACTAAATAACCATTAGAATGGCGCTATATTCTCGTCAACGTAAATCAGTATACAGGTAGTAATGTATTATACGATATGGAAATATTAACGAAAGTCAGAGCAGCTGAATTAGAGAAAATTTGTGATGGTTTGTGCTAGGTACTCTTTCCATGCGTCTCCTTTCCATTACGAACCTATTACAGATACAAACGAAAGCACCCTAACGTAATATTTTTCATGTACTCTATCAATATTCAGATAATACGAATATCGTGCGTACCCTTTATGTCGTTCAACCAGCTTCGTCATCATTGGTTGATATATTGCCGAACTTGAGACCTTTTTATGCGAGCTGTTTTGCTATTCGATCGTAAACTCATAACTGACACGAAATTTAACTTGAATAAATTACCTTTGACAAAAACTTGTTCATCTGGGTCAGTTACATTATGATAGAGGTTCGAATTTAATGTGTATTTCTGTGGGTTTTTTTCGGTATGGATTTTGATGCTAAGTAAGTTGGGTATTGTGTTGGTTTTTTTTTTTGTTATTAGTGATTTATGGTTTGAAGATGAATTTTTGTTTTTAATTATTTAATATGATTTTTTTCTTTGATTTTCAATGCTATTGAATGGGAAAATTATTTTTTTTAATGAATAATAATATTATAGTTTATGGAATTATTTTCCTAGTCTATTTTATTTTTTACCTTTTTTTTATAATCTTATAATTAAAAAAAAAAAATATTTTTTCAGCTTATCCAGAACAAACGTCAAAATATTCAGACCTCAAAGCTCCAAATATTCGTCAGATTCGCGAAAAATGCCTGTACGACACCAACAATCGGTCGATTACGCCAATGATCATCTGACCGAACACGTACTTCGCAAACGATCAAACAGCTTACAAAGCTTGAGCAGCGTAGACCACCAGAAGAACAGCTCGAAAGAACGTAAAATAAATTTCAAACCTATAAAAATCGCGTGGACTTCATCCAGAGCTCCCAGCGACGAAAAAAACTTCAAAACTGCATTTGAGAATTGGAAAACCGGTACTAAACCGGTATCGCTAGACGGTCAAGTTGAGTCATGTCTGGAATACAAAAACAAACAAGACGAAACGAGTAAGAAAAAAAGCATCGATATATTCCTATCTCGTAACTTCATCGACCCAGCGGAATTACTGCCGTCGACAAAGGGGCCAAAATTAACTCTAAAAAATCTCGGCTCTTCGTTTACCAAACATGAAAGTGCAGAATACGAATCAGTCACCGAATACCCTCCGCCAGATATTAACTTTCCGGTGATCACCGATCAAGATGGCGAAAAAGACTCGGAAACGAATTCGATAGATATTAAAAACGAAAAAAAGTGACTTTCGCTGATACGAGGAAAATGAGCGCCGAAACGAGACGCATGAATTTCCGTAACAGTTACTCGAAACGTTATACTAATATATCATTTTCTTCGCCACGTTTAGAGAAGCAAACTTCGGTAATAAATGTCCGACGCCGAGGATAGAGAGTAGAAATGTAATGAAACGAGGTAATTCTTTAACCCTCCCGAAACTAATGACGAAAGAACCGCAACGAGTCCATCACCAGTTTTCAAGCAACCGGTTCAAATTGACAAAAGCAATAAGCAATTCGCCATCAAAAGAAAATTGAAATCTTGTCGAAGCAAGTCGTTTCATAAATCGTTCGATAATTCTTCAATCATCGAAAACATAGATGCATTTACATTTCGTAAGCCTATGAAAGCTGCGCAACATGACGTGATCACAATGGTATCGTTAATCGTTTCGAATGAAGATCAAGACTTGGAAGCTGCGAGTAAAAATCATACTCGAGATAACCCAGAGAATACCACCAACAAAGAAGAAAAACCGTATCATAAATCAGAAAAACAACCAAAAACTAGTGAGCTCATTACCTTCTTATAATAACGTTCATTTTAATTAAAACCTCTCGACGAAAACTTACTCGTCTTGTGAAACTTTTTCGACGTTTAAGAATGCTAAAAAGATTCCAAGAACTAGTGAAAAGTTACCCCGTCGTTGATTTCGAAGCAATTATAGCGTTTCCAATTCAAGGCACCGAAGTAATTGTGATAATTAGATCAAAGAAGCACGCGATTTTTCGTGCTCTCGTCTCGTTTTCGTCGGAATTTTTTCTTTTTTTTTTTTTGATTACATTAGGAATTTTTTCGAATTTTATTTTTTCGTTGAACGTTGAACAATTTCGAAGCATATGTATAGCGAGCCTATTATGTTCTAGCTGGAATATTAAAAGCAAAGTGGCAACCAGAGAATATCAAAAGAATAACCACTCAGCCCTTGCAGAAAAAAAGAATCGTAAATACATCCGTTCAAAAATTACCCGATTCACCGGAAAAAACGAGGTGTGTACAGTCGCTCTTTCTACGAGCGGAAAGGAGAGGTAGGAAGGCGAATAAAAGTCAACTTTGCATCATAACATAGTAATAAAGATAGGAAATATGTGAAGAAAAAGCAATTATTGTTAGGCAACTCAACAAAACATGGTTGATATAACTGTAGTAATCATTTTTTTCTCACATAATCACAAATATTCGCCAATCCTGCCTCTGGTTTTCAAAACGTCATACTGATAAGGTGATACTTACGTGAGTGATTCAGATAAATTATATTAATTGGTATAATAAAATCGTGTTAATGTGTGATCTTTACAACTATAATTACTCGCCGACAAGAGTTATAATAAGATATATCCGTTTAAAATTCATTTATAATGGACTACCAATTCATGTATTGTGCGTCAATGTTTTTTTTTTTTTTTTGTATTCATCGTAGTGTAATTTGATCTAGGACGTAGTAAACATAACCTTTATTAATGTGAGAAATCTCTAAGAGAATTTATCGTAAAATTTTCTGTTTATATTCAAATTTATCGATAGGCTATAAAAAAATTGCGTGTTGATTATTGATAAACAAGGCCTTCACCGCAGTATTCATTTGGTTACATCCGCTTTTTTCCCCCATGAAATTGCGAACAAAATATTAATAAATATTCGTATAGTAAACCTGAAGATACATAGCTGATATATGACACGTAGTATAAACAAAATGAACATTTTATTCAATGTTTATTTTAACTAGGCTTCTTGAATTCGTATCATTATTTTCTCAACTCTTCTTTTATTATCTTGGAAAAAATTATTATACGCCAGTATAAATAAATTAATAAAAAAAAATATAAAAAAATCCTATATAAACATTGTTATGTGAATATAAATTCGATAAAAATTTAATACATTACGCATGGCTGATAATGTCAAAACATGTATGTAATGATTTAACATAAACAAGACTAACCTTTGTATTTATTTGCATATGAAATGCGATCATCGTCGATGATTTATTTCTTGGGACGGGAAAATTTCATACCATGGTGTCTTGATAAAACAACTTATCGTATTTTTTTTTATTTATATATTTTTTTCAGAACCATCCTAAGTTCAGTAAATAACTTGAATAGAGAAGATAATCTTCTGGTAACAAATTTCGAAAATAAAAGTGAAGAAATAAACACTCAAGTGGGTGAAGAAAGCAGCAGCGAGAAACCTTTTCAGACCGTGAAAGAACAAGAATGTTGGTCTTCTTTTCGTAAAATGACCAATAAAGGATTTTCGGTTTCTTTTGATACGATATTGAGGTTTGTGCATGGGTATAATATTACTCTCCGATGTCAGAGTTAACTCTGTGATTTACTGGGTGTGACTCCAGTTGAGCTCTATTAGTATGAATTTACCAAATAAATTGAATTAGACAATTATTGGAAATGTATGAGTATTGAGTACTTTTAGTCAGACCTAAGATGAAAGAGGGAGGGAATTTTCTAAAGCTCAAATTATTAGAAGGCCCCGAAGATTGCAAATTGAAATTTTTAAAATATTTTCATTGTATTGATTCTTTTTTTCTTTTTTTCAATCATTTTCTATGAACAAATTATGAAGAAACAAAAAAAAAAAAAAAAAAAATGGAAAGGTACGAGAAAATTGTTTTTCACTGAATAATACTGAAAGTGAGATTAGATTATTTTTGAAAATGGCACGATAATTGCATACAAAATGAAAAAAAAAATTGAAAATATCGCCAGTATCAACAAATAGGCAATTTTTTGCTTCAATCGTTCGTACACCGTATTTTAATATGAGAAACGAAAATCACGAACATACAAATTTTGTATAATTTTAACAAATACTCAGAAATTGTTTCGAAAAAACTTACATTTGCCTTTTTTTATTCATGATTGGAAAATTAGTATCGAATCGTTTGAAATTCGTCGGTATTTTGTTCGTAGGGTTAGAAATTTTTAGTTGAATTTTTAATGGGAAACTAGGCTATAACAGCCTATCTGGCGTTTAAAGGAGGGGAAAGGAGACCTCATATCTTCAGGTTTCTATCATTTTCAGTTCATTGACCAATGTCCATTACGATATATACATATTTTTCTCGATTTTTTATTTGAAAAAATATCGGTTTAAGAAACTAGGTGTTGTTAGATTTAATCGCACTAATGAATGGACTTGGGTTCCTATTAAAATAAGCAGTGACTATGAAAATATTTAGGATAATGAAGTTGAATTTTGATGAACTCGTATTACCTTTCCGGGAGCGCGAGTGGTTATTGATCAAGACATCTACAATTGAATCATTCGCGAACTAAATTACTAAAAGATTCAGATGTGTGATTTATTGCAAATCCCTTTTTATGGAATTGTTGTGAACAATTCTGTCTTTAAATATTGAAAGCTTGCCTCAG
The DNA here is from genome assembly GCA_009761765.1 of Phenacoccus solenopsis. NCBI lineage: Eukaryota > Metazoa > Arthropoda > Insecta > Hemiptera > Pseudococcidae > Phenacoccus > Phenacoccus solenopsis. Next base: position 20,027,805 of record CM019755.1, on the reverse strand, counting down.
CTTATCAAATCGATTGGATAAATTTGCATTATTGATGTTGAATATTTTTCAGTTTTTACTGAATTGTTTGAAATTGAAAACTCACTTCAAAAAATAATGTTAAATGTTTGGCGAAAAAAGAATTGAATCGTTCACGAACGAAATCACTGAATCGTTCGTGAATGATTCATTTCTGAAACTTCACAAACTAATCCCATGTTAAAAAATTATTCGCGAACGAAGAATTGAATACAGAATGGTTATCAATTTATCATTCACTGGGAATCTTTTTTGGTTGGAATTCGTGAAAGAGTTATACACTCATACCCACTTCAACAACTTCAAGCTTGGCGATTTGTTCGCGAATGAAGACATTAAGTGCAATGGGTGCAGTGTGCAGAGTTCGCGAACGAAATCATTCCACGCCGATGTATGGTTGAGTGATTCATTGATTGATTGCAAATATTTTCTAATTATAATTGAAGACTTGAAGTTCATACTTCATAAAAAAATTGATTCTCAAGGTGTGAAAGCTACTCTCACAGATTATCGCATTACTTGTTAAAGAAATCATCGAATTGTTAACGTTAGTTTGCAATAAACGTATCAAAAAAATCTTAATGTAAAAATGAAACATACAGGTATAGGCGTATATTAGGTAATTTGATTTACGCATGAAAAAAAAGTTGAAAGACTGGTCTAAAATCATTCTCATCCCAGAGCCAATCATGGCTTTTTTAGTCCTGCTCACATTTGATAAGCATCGTGGATTTAAAAATAAATTAATTAAATAATTAATATGCATTAATGATGCATTTATATGTATAATTCGATTATTAATACTTTATCTGTATTTTTTTATTGTTTTTTCTTTTCAATAGAGGTTTACTGACGCCAACAGAGTATAGATTACGTAAGAATGAATTATTAACTCAAGAAACATGAACACCAATGGCATTTCTGTTCAGTAATGAACTTTCCTCGAATTTGAATGACTGAAGAAGTATTCCACATTATTTTAGTGTTTATATCGAAAGTTACATGCGTTTTATATACGGAAGTAGGGAATCCGATAACATTCGATTTTACTATCATTTTTTCTGTACTATCACTGTTATAGCAATTTATAATGATGTCACTCATCCATGTACACATCATAAATGAAATACGTTTTAAAAAAAATACCATTATGTATTTCAACCTGCTACAATGACCATTATCATGAATATGAATGATGTGATGGGTGGCATAATGTATCTAATACCTATCTATTTAGAGCCACGAAAATATCTACATACATACTAATGATACAAGAAGTTTGCGAATATTCGAATAACAAAACATTAATTCGCACAATTTTCTCAACATTTTTTATTGCCTGTCAAATTTTTTTTTAGCATGAAAGTTAACCCTGATTTGGCTATTAAATTAAATCTTTTTATTTAAGCGTTATATGAACCTTTGTACGTGAATTTACACCTTACGTGTTTGTCATGGATGCCTATTAAATATTTATTTGCGACGTTTAATATTAAAACCTCGATTACTGCACCTTAGGTAAGCATTAGGTATCTATATTTTCGCATCTCATATCTTTCCATTAATGACGATTAAACTGATAACGAGGTTGACATGCGGTGTGCGTTTAGCCAAAGATGAAATATATACGAACAAAAATACCATCCAAGGTTCTTAAAAAAAAGAACATATATTTATTAACGTTAAAACCTGCCAAACCGGAAAGTCTCATCCAGCATTACCATACTGCGTTCTATTTAACAGTCAAAATAAATAGATTTCGCTTTCTCATATAATGCATTTTTTCAAAACCAAATGCAATTACCTTTGATCGAATGACAAGTCTGCTTCGACTAAAGGTTAGCTTTGATTATACATTTCTCGGCTTTTGTTACGATTGTGGTACATCGTGCGTCACGGTGTCAGTACTCGTTATTTGAACATGTTTCTGTTCGCTCACGAAATGAAGCTACAGTTTATCACTTTGTGCGCTGAATCTCGATTCGTATTTAGTAATATGCCGTACTTCTTGATTTGACGACTCGAAAATATGCGCGATTTTACGAATCCAACACGTTGTGTTTTACGATTAATTGTGTTATAGGTTTTATTATTTTAAAATGAATTCTTTCGCAATTATCGTTGCTTTTGGATTATGTATAGTTGCGTGTGGAAGCAATATTATTTTAAAAGCTAAATTTATGGGTAATTGGAGGGTCGAAGGAGATGGTTATTCGGTGTTAGCGTTGAGTGTGTCGCAATGCTTGGCTATTTGTAATAAAAATAAATCCTGTGATGCTATTACTTTTAACGATGAAATAAAAAAGTGCCGATTGTTTAAAAGATGCGCGCCGTTGGAAATAACAGCATTTAATAGTCATCATTTGTTTTACGCTAAAAGACCACCTGGTAAGTTGATTAATTATTCTTAAATAGCTATTTATGTCCATGGAGAGAGTGTTCGGAGATAGGTCACTGGTACAGAGCCGAAGAGAGCCACAATAGGTCTCGGGGCAAAAATAATTTTCGAAACCGCTTTTCAATTTACTTTGAATCCAAATTTTAAAAACATAATAAAATTGAAAAATAAATCTAATTAGAATTTAAAAACGTAAAATTTAGATCTTCAGGCACTCTCAAGAATCCGGTACATAGACCGTCTTGCCTTCTCTACCCTCCATCTCACCGACTACTTGGGTATATACTATTATCTTATACATGGGCATCAGCATATACCTACTATCTAGATATTTTTAAATGATGAAAAAAATTCACAAAGATTGTTTATATGCTTTAAAGCTATCGCCCAGGTTTCCAAAAAATAATTTTTCAATCATTTGTCTTTATGTAGATGAAAAAAATTATTTTGGTACCATGTTCGAGGCGAATAAGTAACATTTATTGGATAAAAATAAAATTATAAATTGAAAATTGACCTGAAAAATAGCGTGACTATACTAAGTATAGGTAGAGGTACGCTGTAAATCGATTCACGTGTTTATCATGCTATACACAGACCTATACGACGTGCTAGGCGATGCTGTAAGTGAAATAAACGCAACAATTATCATCAGAGTTCACTATGGTGGCGTGAATAGGTCACTTATGTGACCATTCTTAACCTTGCATAAGCAACAGATGCCAAAAATGGCATCTGTGTAAATGAATGGGCAATATTTTGACAACATATGCCAAAATTGGCATCTCAGTAACATAGAAGCCGTTTAAACAACATATGCCAAAAATGGCATCTCTATCAAATCGCAAAAATTACTTGATATTTAAAAAAAAATATGTCTGCTAGTCAGAGTTTAGTGGGTACTCCAGGAAAACCAACAGAGCTGAATTACATTGCCATTAAATTTATAATAAATATAATTTTTTGCAAATTACATAGCATATTATTCTAATGAATCATATTAGATGCCATTTTTGGCATATGTTGTTTAATGTTCAATTAAATCTAAATAGATGCCATTTTTGGCATATGTTGTCTAATATTCAATCAAATCTTAATAGATGCCGTTTTTGGCATATGTTGTTCATCACAATGTTGCTTAAGCAAGGTTAATGAATATGCGTTTAGCATTTGATCTGTTAATCTGTTGTGGTGCACATAAATATAACCCACCTGTAAAACATAATTATCATTTCATTGTACATTACTCTTATATTACAAATATCCCTTTATTATACCTTATTAGTTGAAATATACGTACATTTATTTCAGTGATTATACCTTACATTTGCTTTTGTTTTTAATATAATAGGTATATGTACAATACGTGATTGTAAAGAATAATTGAACAAGAAATTTTTGATAAGAAAGCGATAGTTGAAAAGCATTTTAAATTCATCTTTAAGATGTATAAAAATGCTTCTACAAACATCTAATCTAACTCTTCCAAGCAGTGATTTTTTAAATAATTATCGACATGAATTTACTGCAGTTTCAGATAGCGGTTATTACTATGAAGAGAAGAGCGACACTTGTTTAAAACTCGCTGAAAAAGAATCATCGCATCAACAAGCTGATCAAATATGTTTAAAAGACAAAGGATATTTGGCGGTTTTGTATTCCATGGAATTACGCCAATTAGCCAAAAAAATTTTACAGGACACAGGTATCACAGATGCTTGGATTAATCCTCCATTTAAGAGTTATGAAAAATATGCCAAAAATCATGGTGAGTTTTGCTACAGTTTTATTTTTATTTTTGAATCGATTTAGTCTAATGTTGATTTTTTTTTAAAGATAAATTAGAGTATCGAAGAAAAAGAAGATCTATTCAAACGGTGAATGAAGAATGTTGGTTAGTGAAGAATTTTACGGTAATGAAACAACCTACGTGTGAGAATGAAAAAAGGCTGAGTATTTGTCAAATTCCTACATATTGATTTCACATTTTTATTATTATTTTTTTTCATGTGTTGTTAATTTGACGTGATAAATATTATCTTAAGTTTTTTTTTGTTTTTTTTTTTTTTTAATGGTAAAATATTTTCTAATGTGATTTGTTATATTTGTATTGTTGATTTTTTTTTTCAATAAAACCACAATTTTAAAGAAGGCGTGTTGGTTTTTATTTTTGAATTTGCACAGTAAACAATTTTTGAAGATTACAAATTTAAATTAATAATAATGAAAAATAATATTTTCCGCGTAGAGGCACAATCTTAATAAAACAATGTGAAAGAAAAACAAATTAACAAAAATTATAACGAGAAATAAAACGAAATAAATCGTCGAACTTAATTATAATTTCGATACAATATAAAAATAAATTTGATAAAAGAATTTAAAGAAATTATTTTAAGTTATACATAATATAATTATTTTTAGCAGTGATTACTACGTCATATCAGATGAGCGTACAGGAAATTAGAAAAATACATTTAAAAAAATTATTCATTGGTGTTAATTTCCTAGTAACTTTAGTAGAGGGGGTAAAAATTGAATACAATTAAAACTGAACACTGTTAAGCTAACCAAAACGTTGCATTCTTTTCTTACGGATTTCTTCCAAATCCACAGGAGTTGCTATAATCAAAAAGCAAAATTAATAAATTAAACAAAAAGTAAATAGTGGCTTGAAAATTGGATAAAAATTACTTTGCTCTTGATTAGGAACACTGAAAGAACTGGATGATGGTAAAATAGCGCTTTTCACACTCGAATCTTGTAGACTCATTTGTAAAGCAAGTTGTAAACTTTGGTCATCATCATCATCGTTATCAATATTGATGCATTCGATAGGTGATTTACGAGGATTACTTTTCGGTGTTTCAGATACTGGGTGACTCTTAAAATATCATCAGCCTGGCAAGGAGGTAATTCACCGAATACGATGAATATTGAATACCCTAAAAAAACAGTAAATCATTATTACTACATTTTAGTAGTGCACATGAAGGAAAAAAAACTCGAAAAAATATGAAAATATACCTTCTGCTCTTAACTGAGCTAAATAAACAGCAAGATAAGTCTCCGTCAATAATTTCGGTTTTTTCATCGTAGAATCTAAATTAAACCACTGATGACCGATTTTACGAATTGTATACCAGTGATGATGATAATTACAAATATATGCAGACATAGACCTGAAAAATCACAATTTCAATTCATGAACAGTATTAGCACCTAACTGAATTTTTTCTTATCCTAAATACGTACGCTGGATTTTCACGAGCTCTTTGAGCTCGTTCTTCTGAACTATTGAAAGGTATCAATTCCAAGTTCCAAGGGACGAGTGCAGCATTAATTACCTCCAAAGAGAAATACCCGGAATCATCGACATTCTCCGAAGGAAGCTAATAACATTGATGAATACAAACACAAAGACTATGAATATTTATGAATGTTATTACTATAAATTTTATTTTCATCTCAATTATTATTTTTACAAACGCATACTTCAACAAATTGTCTGTATGAGTCAGATTCTGTGCCGCATTCTGCCATTCTATCTCTTTCTTGACGATCGATGGTTTGGGCTAAATCACCGAGTTCGACGGGTGTAAAATAAGGCCCTTGTAATAAAGAATTTAAACAATGCTGAGCGCACAGTCTTCCTTCTTGCTGAAAGTATAGAATTTCATAATATATATAACCTGCTGATATTACTAAAGATGAATAGATTGGGAATAATTTAAAAAATCTGTTTACTTTTTCATGAAATATGTACTCCATTATAACTTTGAACAATTTAAGATCAATCTTGAAATCACTATCTAATATGCGACATTAATTTAAAACAGTACTTTCAATTCTTAAACATCAAATCTAATAAAAAAGTTAAGACTTGGAGAAATTTTTTAATTATTTTATCTTCTACTGTTTCTACTGCATTCCTTATCAGTATTTTACTTGGCTACGCTCTGTTCACTGTTGCAATCTGCAGGTTTTTACTCATGATTTTTTGTGTTTACATGTGCTAACTGTAGTAATTAGGGAGGGTTGCATAATATGCATTGTGTCTGTCTTTCTGCTTCCTATTTAGCATTTTATTGGGAATTTTATATTATTTCAAATTACACCGTCAATGATGGAATTTATAGGAAAATTAGAAATTCCAAGTCCAACAATCAAAATGATTCATCTTCATCATTAGTTTTATTTTATTATTGATTATTGATAAGATAGTCGATAATCGAATAGATTTATTACGCTCAAAATTTGAAAAATATTGCTTCATTCAAACGTTTTCACGCATATTTACATTTTAAATTCAAGTAATAAGATGATATTTTCATAACTTTTAAATTTATACCATTTCCATGGCAATTTTTCATTTAAATCATAAATTAAAAAATTAAAAAAAAAAATACAAAAATCGATTTTAATATTTTTTGTGTTTACACTCTGCCCAACCCATGCAACATCAAATAAAGTAAATTCAAAAACCGCCATCTTGTTGCCCTTGATTGTGTACTGTGGTGGAAAAAAGGAAACGCATTCGTAAGATGAAAATTTTTGATAGTAGAATTTAATTTGTAGTATTCCAGAGGTTAATTTATTAATTATAGATGTACAGAAGACTAATCTAATTACAAACACAGATTTGCCAATAACCAACAGTTATTGAATCATCCATCTCCAAGTCCTTCCCTTTGGTATTCTATAAACGGTAAGCGGTTTATATTCTTTAGATAATTGTAATTACAAAACATTTAATTCAATATTAAGTATTTACCATTTGAATCACCAACTTAACAAATCACCAAGTACCCTATCAGCTTGATTTGTATATAACGTGTGTGTTGAACTGATCATATGTGGCATCGAAAATTCAACCTTCTACTGTTATAGTTCTTTCAAATTAATCATCAAATTATATCATAGATGTTATTGCATTGTAAATTTATTTAGTCATATTTTCTCGATGAACATTGCCTGCTAATGTCATCCTAAAAATTATATTTAAGTGTAGCCGAATGTGATATCAAATAGTTTTAAAATATGATATCTCAACCTTCGAGATAAGGAGGTGTGTGTATGTAGGTGAATTCTCAAACTATTAGAATCTGAAAACATGAAACGTAGGTGAGTAGAATTGAGTTTCGTGTGAATAATTCAAAACTGAAATATAAATATTTCATTCATTTATCAAATTCTCGTGACCCAATCCAGTTAACAATCATAGGTATGTTCATTAACCTTAGATTTTTATACGATTACTTAAAGTCGTGTTGATATTGCTCAAAGGTTAATTCCATTGATATAGTACTCGCTAATTTGGTTACAGATTGGGATAAGCAAAATGTCGACAAAAAACGTGTATTACCCCAAAACAAATTCTCTAAGTCCAGTTGAAGAGCAACTGGCAGAATATAGGGAAACTGTTTTAGACCCGATTAAAACTGTTAGAATGGACCAAAGAGGCGACCCACAGATTTTCTGGAAACCAGTTCCTTATGATCCTCGATACCCTAATACCGATGTTTCAAAGTAAGTTCGAGGTTTTATGTTTTAATTCAGGTAATTTTTGTCATCTTTTGTAGGAAGTTCATACCCATAGCTATTGATGTAATATTTTTAAATGTACATTTTTAAGGTGTATCTAAAAGAAGGATTATTTTGTATTGATTATTCATTTATTCGAGTACCTATTTAGACTTATCTATGTTTATTTTGAAATTACTGATGTATCCATGTTGTTGTCATTGTTATAATTTTTGTAATTGTTATGAATATTTGTTGTGTAACAATTTTTTTTTGTTCGTTGAAAAATCAATGTATCAATTTTTAGACCTTCAGTTCTTCGCATTGTAATGAAAATATGGTATATTTGCCGAAAGATGCTCGTTTAAATCATTTTGGTTGAATTTTCGATGCTACCGCTGAATGGGATGGTGTATTGTTATCACATGGATGTACAAACATCTCTAAGGCCTGTTGTTCACTTCAGCTAAGCTTCAAGCTCTCTTAGCTATGTTTTTTGTAATGTGTTGTTTTAAGGCGTAATTTGTCCACTTTAGCTAAATCGCGTCCTACTGTGTGTTCAAAGAACGATAAATGATTGAAACGTAGCTGCGTGTTCGACTTCGTTTTGCCAGGTTTGTCTGGTGTGTACAATTTTTCAAAAATAAGGAGCTATGTTTGAAGAGTTTTAAGTGTGTTTTGATATGTTACATGCATTATTTAACGAATATAATTTTTCTCGAAATAAATAAATAATTACTCAACTACAATTAATTATACGTATCAAATATTAAACTCCTCCGCCTCCGCTGTTCCTGATCAAATAAAATCAAATTCAAAATTAATGAAATTAAAAGGAAGATTATATTAAATTAAATTAATAATTTATTCAGTTCATATTCGTGTTTATTAGTATTAACTGACAACCCACAAAATATCCACAACATTTTGACTCTTCTACGATACGGCCTCTTTAAAATCTACCCATCCTAGAGGTGGCGTAATGAGCAAAGCAGTTGAAAACGCTGCAAAAAAGTATGAAAATAATTTGAGAAATTCTTTATAAAGCTTAGCTCAAGTGTACAACAGCCGAAAAATCTTAACCAAAGCTGACAAAGCTTAGCACACGTTCAACTTTAAGCTCAGCTGAAGTGAACAGCGGGCCTTAAGGCTAACAAAGCTTAGTCGATGTTCAACCCTCAGCTAAGCTGAAGTGGACCACGAGCGTAACTCTACCCACTGGTTTGCATTCCACAGGTACTCGTAGCAGCAATATGGACGATCACAGCGACGACGAAATGGATTACAGAAGTAGTAACCGGTATAAAAAAAACGACTCTTCGGAATCTCCGTTGAGTATATCAGACGATGAAGACGATACCGGCGAGTTATTGGAAATAAAACCGCCTCAAGCTAAAGTCTACAAACATTCCCATCACAGGCATTCGGATAAACATTCCTCCGGTCGTCAAGTTTACATAGGTTCGAGTAGCGGCCATCGTCACAAATCGCACCATTCACGTAGGCACCAAGAAGAGCGTTATTTTAAAGAACGATTCGATATGGAATTCGCCAAATCGTCCGGTCGTTCGGCTCACACGAAGGATTACGAAACCGAAAGGCTGAAAGAATACGACGAATATCGTCGCAAAAAAGCCTACTCTCATCACGCTCGACGCGAAGAAAACCCGAAAGAAGAACGTTACAAGATGTACGAGGAAGAGCCGCGATTCGAAGAACGCTACAAAGGGCAAGATTTGCGCGAAAAAATTGAACGACGTAAGCTCCACCATCAGCTGAAAGAGCACGATCGGAAGGAACGCAAAGAACGGGAACACCGTAAGAAACGCGCCTCTCGTACCGAACCAGTGAAAGAAATATACGCCAAAGAACCCGAAGAGAAACGTCGCAGACATCACGAGGTACCAGAAGGAAGTCGCCGACGAGACCGTACGCCGGAAAAAGTCGACCACTCTAGGCGTAGTAAATCTTCTCTTGTTGTAGTCTCCGAGGACTCGTTCAGTCCGCGCCAAAAAGAGACCGTAGTTGATATCGAGATGTCGCCACCGGTTCTCAAGAGCCAGTACGAGCAGTACGAAGAATACCAGAATGCCGAGAAAGAGAATACACAGGTGGAAGAAGAAGAAGAGATAGAGGAAGGAGAGGCCGAAGATAATAGCGAAGAAGAGAGTTCATCTGGTAGCGCTAGCAGCTCGAGTACCAGCGCCGATAGCGACAGTAGTAGCTCGAGCAGCTCCAGCAGCACCTCGGAAGCTGAAGAAGACCAGGAGACCGAAAATAAAACCGTTACCAACGAAGAGTCCGTTAAACAAAGCCCCAAAGAAGAGACACCGCCGCCTAAAGTAGCCACCAATGATGACGTAGATAATGAAATCGAACTGGAGAAGGATACTTTACCTTCGTATTTCCCGGCCATTCAAGGCTGTCGTAGCGTCGAAGAGTTCCAGTGCTTGAATCGCATCGAAGAAGGTACCTACGGCGTGGTGTACAGAGCTCGCGAAAAAAGAACCGATAAAATCGTAGCCTTGAAGAGACTGAAAATGGAAAAAGAAAAAGATGGTTTCCCTATCACCTCGTTACGCGAAATCAATACCTTATTGAAAGCCCAACACCCGAATATCGTAACCGTCAAAGAGATCGTGGTTGGCAGCAACATGGATAAAATATTCATCGTCATGGATTACGTAGAACACGATTTGAAATCGTTAATGGAAACGATGAAGCAGAAGAAAACCTCGTTCATGACCAGCGAAGTGAAATGCCTGATGCAACAACTCCTTAGAGCTGTTAATCATTTACACGATAATTGGATCCTTCATCGCGACTTGAAAACCTCCAACTTATTATTTAGCCACACTGGCGTCCTAAAAGTTGGCGATTTCGGTTTAGCTCGCGAGTACGGTTCGCCTCTGAAACACTACACTCCAGTTGTAGTTACTCTGTGGTATAGAGCTCCCGAGCTATTACTAGGCACTAAAGAATACTCGACCTGTATAGACATGTGGTCGGTAGGATGTATTTTCGCCGAGTTCCTATGCATGGAACCACTATTCCCCGGTAAAACGGAAATCGATCAGTTGAATCGTATTTTCAAAGCTCTCGGTACACCTAGCGAGAAAATCTGGCCGGAGTATCCTAAATTCCCAGTCACCCAGAAGGTGACCTTTACCGAATATCCGGCCAATGGGATTAGATCGAAGTTTGTACCGAATATATTAAACGATATTGGGTACGATTTGTTGACTAGTTTTTTAACTTATAATACCAAGAATCGTATTACAGCCGAGGCTGCTCTTAAGCATAAATATTTTAGCGACCCTCCGTTACCTATTGAACCGGCTATGTTCCCTACGTGGCCTTCGAAAAGCGAACCTGGATATAGGAAAGCGATCGCCGCCAGTAGTCCGAAGCCTCCGTCAGGTGGTCAGGGGTATAAGGATTTGAAAGAAGATGATGGATTTTATATTGGAGTGGGAGATGGAAATAATCGCGGTTTTAGTTTGAAATCGACGTTTAGTTTGAAATTTTAAATGTACACGAATTAAATAAAGGATAATCGATAGATGGTAGTAATTTCATGTCATCGATCGAATGTATATATTGTATAGATTTTTTTATTTTTACTATCTCGTAATTATTAGACGTACCAATAACTTGCACGATGTAATTTTTTTTTTTTAATGAAATCGTTTATTAAAGACTGTGATCTTGTATTTTAGAAAAGTACTTATTGATAATGCGATGCATTAATATTACTTCATATTCACGATCATTTTTATGTTTTATTTATTTATTATTGTTTTTTTCCCTCTCGCAAAGATACTGCTACAATTCGTTCGTCGATTACTACCGATGCCGTAAATTGAGAGGATCCGAGTACGAACCTTGCGAATATTTCAAAAACGTTTATACCGGTATCTGTCCTTCATTCTGGACCGAACGTTGGGAAGAACAACGCGCCAATGGCACATTCTTAGCTAACGTGTGATTCGCCCGGTCATTTTAGTTACGAGAACGGAACGGTTTTTAGGTTATAAAATTTTTTTTTCTAGCTGATCCATAGAAATGTTATTATTGTTCTCGAAAACATTATTATTTTTCGCTTCTATAATGTGTTACATGTATTTGTAAAAATTCTACGAAAATAAAACAATTATTTGTTGAAAATTTGTTGTGCTTGAGTGACGAAAGGTTATTGTCTTAGGAAAGCTGAAGTCTTAGAGCAGCTTAAGAAATGTTGTTTGAAGGGAGTGAATGTATTTTATGTGGAGAAAATTGGTCTAGCGAGCTAATAGTGGTGCTTTCGAAAGTTATAGGAGTATTTCATGGAGACTAATATATGCCCTGGAGTTCCAGACTTTTAGATTTAGAGAAAAATGTACTTATTCAGAAGGACTTTTTATGCGCTGTATGTAAATAAAATGAATCACGAATAACCAATAAAAATATATTATTAGAAAATACTCTCATTAAAACATGAAATAAATTTATAAAAAATATAGGTAACGGAAATAGCTCATTTGGAATAAAGGTGATATAAAAAAAAAAAGAAATAATTTCATGGTAATGTATTTTTTTCACGAGACCATATAATCACCAATCCTTGTTGATCGCTGGTAGCCAACAGAGATTCATCGTAATTAAAACTGACTCCCAGAACGGGTGATGCATGTCCCTGTAATTTATTCACCATGAAGTTGGTGTCTCTAGCGATGTCCAAAAAGTAAACGCAGGAGTCTTCGCTTCCACTGACTAGATAAAAATAATATATTATTTTAAACTATATTTCAAAAATTTGGATTTCATATGATAAAGGTGGACAGATTTACCTATACAAGCGCCTTCGCGAAAAGACATTATAGGGCAAAATGTAGATCGTACTAAGCACCTGCCGCTTTTATGACGTACGTTGAATTTTTTCTTCAGTTGTAAACGACCATCAGTATCAGATACTCTACAAATACGGGGAAAGTTAAATACAGTTTGAATATTTGAACAAAGATGAAATTGTAAACTAACCTAAATAAACAAACAGCGTTGGCAGCACAGTTAACCAATAACGTAGGATCTCTGGCTTCGCGACTTATCCAAGCTCGCCAGCTTAAACAAGTAATTGCGCAGTTCTGCGCGACTACGATACGATTGAGCTTATTTAGTCTACCTAAATCGTCACACATAAGCGACGTGATGACACCCTGAAAATGTTTTAAACCATGATTACTGTGAAATTGGTAGTTGAATGGTTGATGTGGAAATTACTTTATCCGATCCAGCCCACAGTAATTGGCCATTAGCGTCGAAAGTCAAGGATAAAATTTGACCGCCAATTTTGCAGCTACCTCCACGAGGATATTTTCCGGTGGATATGTTTAGTATAGCAACGAGACCGTTTTCATTTCCAGCCTAATATTTGGCTAAGGAATTCAATGGAATAAATACTTTTTTGTAAAAAAAAAAATAAAATAAAAAAAATATATTTCATAAAAGGATACGACTACAATATTATTATTGACTGGATGGAAGAGGCATGAAAGTAAACTAAATGATGAAGGACCGTGTACTCTTCGTATGCATTTAAATGATGATACTTCCCATAGGCAAATAGTGCCATCTAAAGAGCAGCTTACCATTAAATCATTGGAAGCCGACCAATCACAACCTAAGAATGAATATATTATCAAGAAAATTAAAAAGAAAATGTAAATATAATTATATATTTTTAGAAGCATAATTTACCAGTAACGGGTTTAGTATGTGCTCGAAGTATGCCTTCGACTCTAGGTGGGACGGATGTGACATTACAAATACTGATTGTAGAATCATGGGATACACAACATAGACGAGATTTATCATTATTAGCAAACTTCAGCAAAGTTACCGCAGCAGAATGCTAAAACAAAACAACGATCGAAAAGCGTGATTTTGAAATTTCTAACAAAACCCTAAAATAAGAACATATATTTACTTGATCGAATATATAGTGCACGCCTACGAAAGCGTAATTTTCTGATATTGTATTATCTCCTACTATCGCCCTCGATGCTTCCGCTTGCCTTGTGGGTACGACGTTAGCTGTGTCCAAGTTATCGACATCTCTGTCGAAAAATACATCTGGTGTTTCGCTAATCTACAATTGCAACGTTTTAAAATCGAATTCAGAAAATAAAAATTAATTTCGACAACTCTTTCAGTACTTACTCGACTACCACTTCTAACGCTTATACTCCGGCTAGTAATGCTAGTCTGATCCAAAAGAATGTTATAACGCTGTTGCAATAATTGTGTACGAATTCTAAGGTACTGTTTTCTCAATCCCGCATCCTAAACAATACAAAACTCATGGAATTAATTAATCAAGCATACGTCTACGTGTTTTTTACCCTCTACCTACATCATTTTTCGTGTTATCTCGTAATAGTTGGTTTCTTCTCCTTATGTATAATGTCCCTAAAACACAATTTTTCGAAATCATGAAATTTTACGAATTTCTTTACAGACAATTCGGTGGTGTCGGAAATACATACTGAAGTGAGGATTTCCATTCGCCCTGTACGCATTGAATTTTGAGTCAATTGCGAAAATTTGTTGTTGCCAGTAATTAGACGTGTTCATTTTGATTTCGAAGTAATTTTTCCATTATTTTTATTAGCATATTCGTGTACAATTTTCTAATTCTCCTTCAATTTGGCAAAACGACTATTGACTGATAACTTCGGTTATTATTTATTTTAATCAAAATAAACATTAAATGTTGCCAATAATAAGATATTTAATGTTTTGATTTCAAAATTTGAAATGAATGAAAAAAATTGAAATCGCAGAAATGATGAGGGATCAGTGCCATATTTTCGTTCTAAATACAAAAAATCTTTTAAGTAATTTTTCAAAAACTATTTAAGTCGAAATTTCGATTTTTAATTCAATTTTAGCCATTTTCAAAAATCAAAATGGCCGAACGCGGTAGGGAATTTCATTACCAGCGGCCATTTTATATTTTCCTTGTAGCTTTCGCTTCCGTAGGAACAAACACCTGATTGATCATCTGTGAAAATTACATTATTCTATGCGAAAAATATTTTCTGCGTTTTCTAGTGCGCTGACGGAAAACTTCAGTCAGATTCAACTATCAGTATCCGAACTCAACTCATACACGTTTTAAACTCCGGTTCTAACGTCGTTGACATTCTTATATTTAACTACATAACTGCTATTAGCAATATTTTGAAGAGCCGTAGCTTTTTGATATTTCATCGTTCTTTCAATTCTATCGAGCACTCGCTGGAAAAAAGTAAAATAAAACAACATTTCATTTGTTTTGATTTTTTATTTTGGTTGAACGGTTGCTAACCAATATGGCGTCGTGTCATCAATGCTGCGTTTTATGCGGTAAGTGACCGTGTATCGCGTTTTTGTTTTCGTAGCGAGTAAAATAAACGTAAATTTATTAAGTACGGCGGTGTTGCGCGTACAAACATTTCGTACAAAGTTTTAATCGGGCCGAGGAACGTTTATAAGTCATAGAAGTGTTACGTCCAAGTAGCTCTGTTCTATTTTCAGAAATAGGCATTCATCGGAACTAAGGGTAAATATAAGAAATGATTTTAAATGCGCCTTCGGATTCATTGAATCAAAAATATAAAAAAAATTTAATTTCATTTGTTTCCAAGGCGTGTGTAGGTAATTCGACCTGCGATACGTGGTACACGTTGACAGGAATGTAGGGCAATGTTATTTTAGATACTTGTGTGCTTTTTTCGAATCCATTATCATGCAAAATTTTAATGTTCAGCGTGTTTTTTTCTTATTTTTGTTCACAGCTGTGGTAGTATAGTTTAATGAAATATTTCGAATGTAATCGACCAGACTTCAAACAACAGTTCCTAGCAAGCATTGAAAATATATAACTGTTTTAACTTATTTTTTGTCGCTATCTAAGTCTGCCATTTTCAAAAGTATTGTTACCTGTTCTGTGAAAATTATTAATTTTAAATTTCGTATCAATTAATATAAGACTGTGAACATATTTTATATAGATTCCGCGTGTATTTCATATTTTAATTTTTTTTTTCGTTCTTTTTTTTTTAATTGCTGATAATTTTCTGTGATATTGTATTATAAGGTTTTTCTTTTCCCCTCGAGTTGAATTGACATTGAAAATGTCGAATAATCCGAATTGGAATTCATTCCAGTCTCATTTACTGAACGCCGACAACTTCTTAAGATATAAGTCTCTATCAATACCCAGTAAAAACGTTCCATCAGCCGCCAACCATTACACAATGCAGTCGAGCGGTATGTCGACTTATTTTCAAAACTCGCAACCTAAACGCCCCAACGGAATTTTCAATTCCAACGACAACACGTTCAACGCTTCGAAATTCGATACATTCGATAAATCCTCCAGCATCGGTAATTTCCCTCCAATCGGAGTATTCAGCACCGAACTATACAACGGCAAAGCCACTAATAATGTTTCCAACACGAATCGCAATCACTTCAACATGTCATCCGGCGATGCCACGAATAATCAAGGAACAAGGGAAACTGGAATCATTGAAAAGCTCTTGGTAAGTTCGTATACCCATTAGTTGTGTAATATTGTGTAAATGATGTTATCTTGACGTTAAATGACTGGTGGAAAATTAAGTTTCATGCATAACGCGTATGTGAAAATTTTCCATCCCATATTAACCAGCTAAGGTGGTTGCCCTTTGCCTTAATAAGCTATACCGTGTTCCGTTATGATTTCAATACTTGTCGGAAATTTCGCGACAATATGATTTCATTAATTGAAGTATATTGATGACTTGGGATATCTCAGGGATGTAGTTACTTTTTTTTTTGTTTTTGAATTTTCACTGTTTAAAGTAGGTGAGGAGTTTATTATTTACCCCTCCCCCCGAACAATTCCCTCTTCATTCGTAGGTGTTTTCATGTACATATTGAGTCGTCGAGTGCGCTGATTCACACCGGGTTGAAGCTTTATTATTTATGACTCTTTACACCTTGATAATGTGATAAATAAATAAAACACGTAAGCGCTTGGTGCTCTGAATAAATGAAATTCAAGTGATTTTTTTTTTTTTTTTTTTTGAAGAGTTAATGAAATAAAAGTTGAACTTGTCGAGTTTTTGTAGCGGTATCTCGATATCATTATTATATTTTACAAAAAAAAAAAAATTAGCATAACTTTTACCCGATGAAAGTATAAATTATTGGTAAGCCTTGTTAGTATAGACGGGAATGTAGTAACTTTTACCCGATGAAAGTATAAATTATTGGTAAGCCTTGTTAGTATAGACGGGAATGTAGTGCATGGGAGCAAGAGTCGGATCTGAAATTCGACTCTTGAGTATTTTTCTGAATTTGACTCCAACTCTGACGGCAAAATAATTCTTCAGACTTGACTCCAACTTGGATTAGGATTGTGTTACCGAAATTCTGGAAATCATCAGTTTTTATAAATTTGAAAATTTTGAAGAAATTGATTTATTTGAGGTTACTCAAGCCTTCCTCAAATTTTGATGATCGACCTTTTGATTCGATTTTGATCTAATGGTTTCAAACAAAATTCACTTATAAAGTTTCAGCTTTCTAAGTACATTTGGTGAAGATATAAGGATGAGTGATGAAGTTTTCTGAAGTGATTTCCTCTAAAAGAGTGGCTTTTCTTTCTTACTCCTTCCCCCCCCCCAAAAAAAAACCCACTTAGAAACTGAAATTTGAATATGTTAGTCATTTGGGTTCACTTTGTCGTATGAATTCATTATCCAAAGTTTTTGACCATTTGTATACCACCACCACATTTTGAAATCAGTAACCCCTCCTTCCCTCCAAAATCAAGTATAAGAATGAAATTGGCTCACAGCGTACTTTTCATTACTTGTAATCATAAGAGTCCTCATTTATCAAATCTGAGTCATTTGAAGACCCTCAACCTTTCCTCAAATTATTGCCATTCGCTATTTTGTATCCATTTTGACCCAAATTTGAGAGACCATATT
Organism: Phenacoccus solenopsis; assembly: GCA_009761765.1. Taxonomy (NCBI): domain Eukaryota; kingdom Metazoa; phylum Arthropoda; class Insecta; order Hemiptera; family Pseudococcidae; genus Phenacoccus; species Phenacoccus solenopsis. Next base: position 20,009,862 of record CM019755.1, on the reverse strand, counting down.
TTCGTCTCCATCTAAGTCCAAATGCTAAGTTTGACTTTCCGAGGTCAATTGGGTAAGTAGATACGGGAGATTTATGAAATTTGTTACCATGATTACCCGCCCACTCCTCCCAAAAGGTCGTTTTTTTACTGTAATTCACCTCTGTATTAACTTAATAGCTGAAATTGAAATATCTTGGTCACTAGGTGTTACTTTATTATCTGATAACATGATCAAACGTGTTCTATATATCTTCGCTTTCTCATCCCACATTTGAGGAGAATGATCCCTTCCTCCTCTACCACCTTGGAAAGCGTTTTTTCCTTTCATCTCCGCACCATATTGACTGAGATTGCTGAAATTTGTTATGTTGGCTTCCTCATTTTACTCTTATGAAGTGAAACGCTGATAAAAATTTGAGTCGGCGAGGGGGTGAGTGAGTCCTGTCAACTACTATCGGAATTCGATCGAACGTTCGTTTTGAGGTGAATGAAAAATCTGAAAAAAGTGGTTTCAGTATTCACATGAACATTTTCTGAACCAATTTCGAGTGATTTTCATGCGCTTGTCTTATACCTGGTAAAATTGGTGGTTTTTAGGCAGGGCATTTTTCTCCCCGGTTTCCTCTTTCCCAGTCCGTTGGATTGTATTATTTATCGTGCTTATAAAAAATTCAGCTTGAAATTTTTTTAAAATTTCGGGCTAATTTCAACTTTCTGCTCGACAGCACTGATGTTGTGTATTCCTACTACATCAGTACAGGAGTACAGGTGGAGAGGTAATTCTAGAAAATAGGATACAACGTTGCCGATCGAAGAAATCGCCAGTGTAAGGTACAATTGCTACCTTCGTCTTAACTGCAATATTTCTGTGATTACTCGAATAAAAATTAAAATTAACGAATTAATTAATGTATTTACAATTATTTCCTTATTGTTAAACTGTCGATAATTGCCTATCAATACTAAAATGAAGGGTCTTAGTTGCGCTGCTTTCACTAGAAGGGGTGTTGTTCTGACTTACGATTTTCAATTACGTATTACGGATTTCTGCTGACTTTTCAACTTGAAAAACGATAGCTATTACAGCCCAGCTGATTTGGGAAGGGAAGGTCGGGGAAGGGGCTTTGAAATCCTTGGGTTTCAGACCATTTGTATTCATCTGGCAAATGTCGAACTTTAAGGTGCGTCCACACGAGGATGATCAGCCTCTTTCAGCTTGGATGATCAGCCTGAGATGAATGTAGCGTGGACATTTGGGTGATCAGCCTCATAGAGCTGAACGAAGCTGATCAGCCTATCATCCTCGATCGACTTGATGTCGATCTGTTCAAAGGATGATGAATAGTGTGGACGCGATTCCATCATCCACGTTCGCTCATCATAGTATAATTTTTCGCTATTTCACGTAATTATAATAAATTCTTCAATAAAATGAAAATAATTTTAGCACCAGAAAGTAACTTTTTCTGGTCATCTGATCATTCTCTGAAATTGAAAATATTCACAACTGAAAGTTTACTAAAAATTATGTTCTACTGTTTTATCTGAAAAAAAAAATTAACAATAAACTTATCATTAATAATATATTTTTAATATTAATAATTTATCAATTACAATTTTTTTTCATAAATTTAACATTTGAAAACACTCCTATAATTTTAAATTTTTTTATCAATTTTTTCACTATTTAGATAGTTTATTGAATTTATAAAATATGTATTAATTTTGAATACTTTCTTTGATTACAAAATTTATAATAATTTTATTAATAATTTTTTTGAAAAGATAAAAATTTAATTTCAGCATTTTCACTGTAAAATCGAAATACGATACAATTAGGGGTGGAGGTGTTGGGTAGGGTAGAAATTACTCATGCTATCCCACTTTTGGCCACCATCGATTGTCATTTGCAGCGTATCCCTCATAAAGGCAGACTCTATTTGGAAAATATCGAGCAAAGACATATCAAAATGTAGTATTTCACTTTCTCTCCACATATTTTCCTGTAATCGAATGTGCCAAGTGCTTCTATCGAAGGCAAAAAGCTGAACAAGTGTGGACGTCGACAGATGATCATCCGAGGCTGATCATCCAAGCTGAACAAGCTGATCATCCTCGTGTGGACGCACCTTTATGGTATATATAATTTTTTCCCACGCGTAGCGCCAGCGGGTATTCATAAAATTCGCTCAAAATTTCGTGAGAGACTCTTCTTGAAAATACGCGAAAATACTTTTTTTGCTCCTTCGATAAATTCCAAAGTGGCTGATCGCTCAAATTTTGAGGGGATTGGAGAAGGGGCAAATTACTCAAATTTTTTGTTTTCGATCTCGTATGAATGAGTGAGTCATGGACACCGACATATCCAAATTTCAGCTTCCTAAGTGCATTTTGAGACGAGTTAGAGCAAATATGGTGTTTTGAGGAAGTTTTGAGTCATGAAATTTCTTGAATCTTTTATATTTTCTCGCCAATTAATCTGAAAAGGTCGAACTTCGTGTATGGAGTTGATTGGTGACCAGAATATGACCTCTTGAATTTGGATCAAAATGGATCCAAAATGGCGGATTATCAAAATTTGAGTAGAGCTTGAGGAGCCTCAAATTAGTAAAAATGCGATTAATGTGAACTTATACGATTATTGGGGATAATGCTATTTCATCTTCACGCGTAATATTAGAGGGGAGAAGGAGGGGTTATCGACCTAGGGGCACATGAGAGCTCGAACATTTTTTATTGCGGTGTCATATCGTAGTATAAGCTCGTGTGACTGACATACTCATTCTAGTTGCCCAAACGAATTGTGAGAGGAGATAGAGCAAAAAACGACTTTTAGCGGGAAAATTGTTGCAGGAAATTTCACGAATCTTCCATATGTGCTCATCGCTGCTCACCGAATGGACCTACCAAGGTCAAACTTCGTGTGTAGGGTTAGTTCGTGACTAGAATATGATCTCTTAAACGTGGGTCAAAATGAATTCAAAATGGCGAATCGTAAGAATTTGAGGAGCCTCAAGTAGTCATAATTTAGGATACCACATTTGTTCTGTATTCAACTTCTTAAGTGGTTTTGGAAGGGATCGTGTAGGGATTTTCAGACTTGCATTGGGTGTGGCCTGTAAACCTGAAGGGGTTGGCAACGTTATATGCAAATCTGAACAAGCCCCCAGTTGGGAACTCAGCTCCAGTATTGCGGCATGGCTACTTATGTTTTTTTTTTTTTCTTTCGTTTCAAGGGTTTTGTCCTCATTCTACTATTGATTTCGACACACGACTTACCGTATAACATTTGAAAATGGCGTAAAGCGAATACCAAAGGTTATCTTTTTGCACATTAAAATTCTTAAGTCTTGGATACGCTCGAACGGTTGTAAACATTGCGTCGCGGTATCGACGTGTACATATGCGTTGCCTGCTCGAACAACGTGGCGTGTAAATTTTTCAAGGCTACGAATAGCGAAAAAATCTCCCGCACAGATGGGACGAATTAAGCGAATTAAATAGTACTTCACAGCTCGCAGCGATTTGTACTCGGTAAAAATTTCTAACGGTCGGCATAACGGAATTTTTTCTACATTTGTCGCGCCACAGTGAGAAAGGGGGAAGGTGTATTTTCGAGATTTTTGAATTTTTTGCGTAGCCGCGAGTCGAACGCTGTGATGGAGAAAAAGCGACGTTGGAGAGGGGGGATAAAACGAGAACCGCGATAACGTATTACTTCCTTTGATGTGCGATATTATTAAACCGGCGGTGTACTCGGCTCGAAGTGTTCGGTATTACGATAAATAATTCGAAACGTTATCGAACCTTTTGAAGAAATTACTTGAGCGTTGACACGGTTCTCTTTGGGCGGAGGAGATCCCGCCACATCGACGTAAAAATTTATACGTACGTGCGCGACGATGGAAAAACTAGGTTGTCGGTTTCGTAATTTTTTTTCTCTCTTCTTGTTTCGAATCTGTTCGAGATCTCGGTGAAATTAATTTTTACGCTGCTCTACGTGCGAGATACTTGAAATAGCGAGTTGGGATACGAGAGTGGAAAATGTTACGGTGCCAGGTTTACGTGCGCGACGATGGAAAAACTAGGTTGTCGGTTTCGTAATTTTTTTTCTCTCTTCTTGTTTCGAATCTGTTCGAGATCTCGGTGAAATTAATTTTTACGCTGCTCTACGTGCGAGATACTTGAAATAGCGAGTTGGGATACGAGAGTGGAAAATGTTACGGTGCCAGGTTTACGATGGTATTTGATTAAGAGCAGCGTGAAGAGGAAGGGCGATCGTATGTGACATTTGGAATAGAGCGCGATGCACGAATATGCCAAGTATTCCCCTCCTTCTCGTTCGTACCATCTACCATCGTCTTCTATTAGAACTACCGAAAAAAAAAAAATCGTTGTATAATGCAGCTCCCTTCTCGGTTCGCGATACGAATATCAACGCTGATTTGTATCCGTTGATTTCTGGCTCGAGTTTTCGGTCCGGTTGAGAAGTTGTACGTGTAGTCGCCGGTTTCATAACGGGCTGCTTTATTTTTCGTCGGAAACGGGCTGGTAAGGCTCGATATTGTGGCAACGAGCTGACTCCGTGTGTCGGAGGAGATAGGTTGTTGGATTAGATGTAAAGGTTTTTTTTTTTTTCGTCGTCTGTATTGCAGACTGGCGACGTAGTTGGGCTTTGCAGCTTTTATAGGCTGTTGTGCGAAAATGAAAATCGATACGAGCGTTGTGTTTTGCATCGACGACGGCGACGACATCGTGTTGGTGAGAGGTCGAGAGACGAGGTAGGCCGAATGCGGTACGTTGCAGCCGTGTTGTTTGTATGCGCCGAGTCGTGTTTATCGAGAGCCGAGCGCAGAGCCGTAGACCGTACCGATGAATTTTCGATGTGTCGGAGGTGCACATTGGACGTGAATATGGTGTTAGAGGGGAGGAGCGGTTCGAGGGGTTCGAGGCGTGTACGTTTTGATCGGTTGGTCGAATTTTCAACTGGGTAGGAATAGGTTTTTGAGGTGGAGTGAGACGGTTGGAAGTGAGCATGAGACGATAGCGTTGTTGAAATAGAAGTGAAATTGAATGAGTGAAAAAATTTTAACAAACCGATTTTTGAAAATTAATATGGAACTGTATTTCGATTTGTTCATCATGGAAAGAAAGTTAGAAGATGCTTGAGTATATTATAAGCGGAATTCACGTAATCGTATTGTTTGAAAAATAATTATGTACATATTGGAATAAATGAATTTTCCGAAATTTATGTCTTTTTAGCTGAGTTTTTAGTAAAAACGATATCTATTACGACAACCTGAAAGGTGACCGGAAGAGGGTGGTATCTTTAAATCTTTGCGTTTCAGGTCTTTCGTAATCATCTGGTGAATGTCCTAATTTTTGGTACGTCCCCCCTTCCCCTCGAGTATTCTTGAAAATCGTTCAAAATGTGTAAAATGCACTTTTTTGGTTTTTCGATACATCTCAAAATGGCGTATCACTCATTTTTTGAGAGCAGCTAGAGGGGTAGGCAAATACCTCAAACTCTTCTTTTCTGGGCTTATATGAAAAAGTGAGTCACGTAACAACTACATATCCAAATTGCTGCTTCTTAAGTGCATTTACAAAGGAATTGAAACAAAAAACGATTTTTCGAGGAAGTTGTGAATCATGAAATTTCTTGAATCTTCCGTATCTCGTCACCAAATCAATATAGAAAAATTAAACTTCATGTGTGGGATTAGTTAGTGACCAGAATATGATCTCCTGAATTTGGATCAAAATGGATTCAAAATGGCGGATCTTACAAATTTCAGGATCATAATGTGGTAGGGGTTTTCAGACTTTGTATTGGGCGTGGTCTGTAGACATGAAGGGGTTAGCAATGTTATTTGCAAAACTGAACATGCCCCCCATTAAAATTTAAGTAGAGCTTGACGATCCTCAAATTGATCAGGGTATCTAACAGATAGTGAAATTAGCGGAAAAGTAGTGATTTAAAAATGGGTAGTGAAAATAGTGAAAAAGTAGTGAATCCAGTCCAAATTTCAAGAAAAAGATGTGAAAAAATGAAAAAATCGAAGATGTGAAATATTTTATGATTTTTGAAAAAAATTACCAAAAATTTTCTTTTTTTTTTCAAAGTTATTACTCCATCTTTTGTATCTTTTTTTTTTATAAGTATATAATGCGTTCATTTTTTTACAATTTTGATTTAATTTAATTTATATTTATTAAAATTCAAAAGAATATAAATAAAATTAAAATAATAAATTCGATCAAGTTGATTTTTTCTCTTGTGGGAGGGGGTCGAGTTAAAAGGTTTCTGAGCAATTGGTAAAAAGGTACTGAAAGAGTAGTGATTTTGACAAAAAATCCTTCGAATACCCTGTTAATGAAAATGTAATTGATATGAACTCATATGATTGCTGGGAATAAGAAGTTCACTATATTCAAAACTCACCTCCACACACGATGTTGGCGTGGAAAAGGAAGGTTAATCGACGTCAACGTGTGGAGGGAAGGATGGGAGTACAAGAGAGGTGGAAAATTTTTTATTGCGGTGTCGTATAAAGAAACGACCCCGCGTGACTAACCTATTTCTAATTTTAGCTTCTCAAGTGAATTTGAAGGGGAGTTGAAGCAAAAAAACAGCTTTTGCAGGGGAAAGTGCTGCATGAAAATTCATGAGCCTTCCGTAGAATCTGTTACAAAATTCATTCAAACATACGAATCGTTGGCGAACGACTTGTGCTAAATGTGATGTGCAGACATTATGTATGAATCGTTCGCGAACGAAACGAATCGCTGCCGAGTTCAGCATTAATAGCAGCATTTTACAAATACCCCCTCCCCCTCCACTCCTCCTTTCAGAAAAAATCGCTTGTAATGGTGAAATCGCCATACCGTACACAGTAAAATGTTTCGCTTCTTCGGTTTTTTCATTTTTTCACATCATGAATCCACATATATGAAATCTGAATCATTTGAGCCTTCTCAAACCTTCCCCACGTTTTGGCCATCGCATCATGTTGGATTCATCTTGATGAATTTTGAGCCAAATTCAAGGTATTCATATTCTTCCTCTAATTGATTCTACATACGAAGTTTAACCCTTTCTAGGTCAATTTAGTGAGGAGGCATGATCTCCCCTCTTCATTAAGTTGAATGGCTGAAATTGAAATATCTTAATCGTTTGGGTTCACTTCATCAAACGATACTATGATTATAATGTGTCGACCATCACATTTCGAGGACAGTAACCTTTTGTCACTCCGAGTCCTGTTAGTAGTGAATAGAATCCATATTGTGAAAAGGCCCGTTTTATTAGTTTACCTATTAAATAGACTAACGTAGCTCACGTCGTACGCATCGTCATCTTCCAGTGTTTATTTTGTCTTTCATTTATTATTTATTTTTTTTTTTTACATTTATTAATTCAGAAGTCTTGGCACACTTTCTCGACTACGTATTATGTTCGAGAAATTGGCTACAATATTTAAATTACGGAAACGTCTGATGACATTTTTGGTCGCGACACGATTTATTTTTTAGAGAATTTCGTAAGGATTACTTTTCATGAAAGAAAGCTTGTATGGGGGGTGGGTGCGGAAGGCGATGGAAGATGGTAAATGTTTCGTTAAATGTATTTTTTCTTTATTTACCAAAAATTATGGAAAAGTTCAATGATGAAAAAAGTTTGAAAAAAGATTCAAAAATGCCAAAATTTGTCTAGAAAAGTCCGAAAATTAAAAGAAGTATATGAATGAAAAATTTCTATAAATAAATTGCAGACTGCACACAAGGCTTTTGTTTATTTTTTTCTCCTAAAAATTTTCTAAAAATCGTTTAAAGGAATTTTTTTTTATTTTTGTGAAATCAAAAGAGCAATCTGAAATTGTAATAATGAAAAACGAACGGAAAATCAGAAATGAATAAGTTGAAAATGAAAAAAATTACCAAGTATGAAAAAAAGAGAACCACTCAGAGAACAGAATGAAATAAGAAGGAATCATTGAAAAAATAAAAAAAAAATCAAATGTTGAAAAAAGAGTGGTACAAATTTTGAAGAAAAAAAAATTCATTAAAATCAGGAATTCTGAAAATTGTCTAAAATATTAAAGAGTTGAAATTACCTATAGAAAAATGCAGAAATAAAGATAATTAAAAAATTGAAAATTTGAAAATGAAGAACTTCGATGACCAAAAAAAAAAAGCCCAAAAATATGGCAAAACCATTGAAAATTTTCAAAAATAATTGTAAAGTAGGAAATGAAAGATTCGCACCGAAAAAAAAATATCAAATGATAAGGATAAATTTCCAAAATTGCGAATAAATATCCTATAATAAGTGCTTCTAGTCTCGCTGCTGTACACGGTACGGTTCCAAAAAAAAAAAAAAAAAAATGAAAGAATGACTGAAAATAGTAAGAATTAAAATTCGATTGTCGAAAAAAAAAAATCAAAATTGATAAATGTCCAAAAATGTGATTAAGTGAGAAGAAATTCCTGAAATGGAGAAATAATGTCAATAGAAAAAATACAAAAAAAAAAAAAATTGTAAAAAAAAGGTTGAATGAGAAAATTAACTCGAAATAGTGAGAAAAAAAAAATCATTGATGATGAAACGAATGAATGTGTTGGAAAAAAGCCTTAATGAAGAAATGTATAAGAAAAAACTGAATGGTAAAGGACTGTTCCTTTAGAAATGATTAATATGACCTCAAGGTACTTATTACTGAATTAAAGTAGTGCAAAAAAAACTACAGTGAGTAAAAATAAAGGAAAGAAAAATTGTTCAATATAGAAAGTCCGAAAATGAAGAAACCCTGTTTATATAAGTGTATCCTTTCAAAAATGAATTCTGTAATGTCGTATTGAAAAGCTCAAAATCTATTTCTTGCTCACTTGAATCGCAACTCTCTGTGATCTTCATGTCCCTGATGGTGCAACCTGTTTCACAACCGCTGCTTCATCTCATCAATCTTTTTGAAGTGATTATTTCTTACGTCAGCATTCTTAAAAAGACACTCCCTCCTCCCCTCCTGAATCGAAAAAAAAAAATTATGTAAATGTTTAGAAGCTGAATTTAGATTTTTCCTCCTTCGAAAAAACTCGTAGTTGAATTTTGTGGTATAGAAGAAATAAGTTGGAAAATATAATGAAATAAAATGCAGTATCACTAGTATCGAAATGTCGAAAATAATTGAGAACCTTGAAGTGGAAAAACATTATGAAGTACTCGAAACGCGATTTTAATTCTTCGAAAAAATTGGGAACGCGATTAAAAAATAAATATTTACTCGCTTAAGCGATATCTAAAGCTTCTTATAACAAGAAATTGAGATAAGAAATATACCACGTCTACCAACCGGAGGTGTTTAGAAACGAAAAAATATGTATATGTTAGCTCGACTGTTCATGTTTCTCTAATTCCAAAAAAAGAAATATATTAGAAAAATAAATAATAAATTATGTATTTGTTTGGCAGCACTCTTACGGATTCATTCAGTGTTGCGAACGACAGGCGCGGCTGTTTTTCCATTTCAGCCAGTTCGGCGGCAATATCGAGCACCTGAAAATCGGAGATCCGGTGGAATTTGAAATGACCTACGATCGACGAACCGGAAAACCGATCGCCAGCATTGTGACGAAAATAGCCCCCGAAGTGGTAAGTGACGAGTGGAGAATGGAGAACGCGCGCTAGTACGCGGCTACGTTTTTTTTTTCTCGTTGCTCGTGGCATCGATTTTAAATTACCTACGTGCTAGTGTACGTACGTATAGGCGTAGATGTAACGGTGGCATATTTTCTGGCGTTATTACAGGTATTACGCGAAGAAAGAGTAGTCGGTTCGGTAACCAGCGAAGTATCGGCCGGCGAAACGCAAGGGCGAATTACGTACGAAAACAAAGGAGAATGCTTTTTTCTGCCTTTCAGCAAAGACGACGTCGAAGGAAATGTCACGCTCAGGATCAGCGATCAAGTCAGCTTTCAGATCGCCACTAATAACAAGTAATTAAATTTCGCTCGGTAAATACCACGTTAAGGTATACTGATGAGGAAAAGTGCGTAAGGCGGTCGTGATGCTAAATAACTTCGCGTTGGTACTTCGATGTATTGTAAATCGTGCGGTGTTTATGCAAGGCAAAAGATAGGTAGGAGGTAGTCGAATATTGTCAACATTATGCCGGGCGGCGTGCCTCGGTTGGTTGGGCGACTGCGGAACGAAAGAGATGGCGAGATAATCATGCAAATAGTTGGCGACCTTGTGAATTTAATAATATAATTGTACGTCTGGAGTTGCGAGTACGTGTTCGAGAGTAGAGGGAATCTTTTCGTACGCAGCCTAAAATTATCATAGCGTTTGCACCGAGTAAATATGTTTCGTGAGAGATGTGCAGGAAATGTTGTTCGATCGGTGCGGGCTCTTGGCTCGTGTCGATGGTGTTTTCGCCATGTAAATGATCAACTGTTGGATGAAGTGTGAAGGAATGGTATGATTATGGATTTGTTGCGGTGAGGTGTCTTGATTTTTGTGTTCCGGGTTGCTATTTGTATTACAACTAGGTATCTGGAATGGATACAGGGATGTAAGAAGAAATGGAATTGATATTTTTCCTATATTAAATAATATTTTTTGCTGAAAATTTTTCGTGATTCGTTTTATTATTATTAAAACTTGATTTCTGTTAATTTATTTTTTTGACAACATGAATGTCGATATTTTTTTTTTACATTATGCGCCGTATACAGCCTGAGGACTAGAGACGCATGCACGTGAGGTTAAAGAGACTAGAGTTGAGGAAAGAGTGAGTTACGGCGGATAAATAAGAAAAGGTTCTGTACAGTTTGCTCGTCGTCTCCTAGAATTTGGGGAGGGAAGAAGGGATTTGTAGGGCTTCACGTTGACTGATTTGAATGGTTTTTGTGAGATGCATGGAAATAGATTTTTTAATTCAAAAAGATTTTTTTGGACATGGGATTCCATAGAAAAAAAATAATAAAGAGGTATCTCCTGAAAACACTTTTCAAAAAATATTTGATTTATTTTATTTATTTATTCATTTATTTATTTATTTAATAATTTGAGCGTTTTTTGTGAGGTACATTAAAATGAAAAATTCAAGATGAAATTTACGAGAGTTCCTTTGAAGACAAAAGAAATTATTTATTGCTAATACCAATGAAAATATTTAATATGATTCTGTAAATGGCTTCTAAGCCGCTTATTTTTCAAAATATAATTCTCCATGGTATGATCATGATCATCACTTCCACCACCAACTCATTAACCCCTCCCCCTCCCCAACCTTGAAAATGTCCTTTTAGGCTGGAAATGAAACGTCGAAAAAAATGTTTCTTGATAAAAGTATGTTAACTCATGAAGATTTTACCTATTTTTTTTCTATCGTAATTTTTTATAGGTTCTCCCTTTCCCCTCCCCACCTTGTCCTACGCTTTTCGATTAATTTTTTTTTCGAGTTTTTAATGTACATATAACAAAAACGAAATTGATTTTTGAAGATCTGACTTATTTTTCAGAATGTGATTTTTTATGGGCTCACTCTCCCCTCTCCCTGACGACCTTTAATAAATGCTCTTTAGGCTCGAAATGAACTTCGGAAAAAATTTGGTTGGGGACAGTTATTTTGATGATGAATACATGACTTCTTTTTCGAAATGTAATTTTTTATGGGTATATCGTACGCACTCCCCCCTCTCCCTCAGCCCTTTGATAGAATAATGGTCTTTTAGGCTTGAAATGTGTGTACTTGAGAAAGTTTTTGCTCGAAAAAATTAAATTTAGTCGTGAAGATCTTACGTTTTTATTAATTTGATTTTTTACGGATTAACCTCACTCCATTCTCTCATCTCCTTTAAATTTTTTTATGGTTATGATAAACTTGGAAAACAAATATTTTAATTTTTATCATTTGACTTTTTTTTTATAAACATTATTTTTTTGTAGATCAACCTTACCTGCTGCACCCTCCCTCAATACTCTTAATGACTGTTCTTTCAGATTCTAAGTAAACTTTGAAAAAAATTAATTCTACTCTCGACTACCTGACTTAATATTTCAAAATGTAATTTTTTATGGATCCACTCTAACCCTTTCCCCTTTCAAGCGCTTAAATAATGTTCTTTTAGACTGAAAAAAATGATCTGTGAAAAGAATTGTTGCTTGAAAAAATTATTCGAACTCGACGACCAGACTTATTTATTAGTATGTAATTTTTATGGGTCAACCCACCACCTGCCCTATCGTTCCACGCATATTCTTGAAATTCCCTTTAGGTCTGAAGTAAAATAACAATCTTGTTTTAAGTAGTTATGGTGTTTTAACTAGCTCACTAATTTTTTTAAATGCTATTTGATGGTGAGCCCCTTCCACTACATAAATACAAATACTCCTTGTAAAATCCTGAAAGATCATCACATATGCCATATATTAAAAATTCAATTTGAAAAAAAAAAGTGAAAAATCGTTTACATATAACGAATATCTTGAATATCGAATCTGCGATAAATAACAACACCAATCAGGTCGTCGAGAGTCGAAATAATTTTTTTAAGCAAAACTTTCTTCGAAGTTCATTTTAGTATGTAATATATATATATATTTTTTTTATTCAAAAAAATGCTCCTTAATTGATAATTTTTCTACACCCATCACAGTTCATTGCAGATTTTTCTCGAAATCACGAGTTGAAAGCCATTTTTCTAATTTACCGTCTTGTAAATAGTATGTATATTGTAGCCATTTCGAAAAATAACGAATAAACGCGCAGTGGCGCAGTGTATGAATTAAATGAGTAGCGTAGCTTAATTTCGTCTCATTCTATGCTCGAGGTAGAATTTATGCCTAGCTCTATGCGTTCAAAGGTTCTCAAATTATATTCTGTTAATAATCCAACAAGTGTGAAGTATTTAATTTATGCTCATTTGTAGCCAAACGCTTGGTATATTCGAGAACTCTCGAAAAGTGAGGATAATGGGTACTCTAGCGATATGAATAATAAATAGGTTTCGTTTCAGAAAGCTCTGTGAAATCAAATTGGGCTTTAGTTCATATTGAGTCTCGAAAAAGTGTAATTAAGCCTATATTATGGTTCAGTGGTTCAGCGTGTCTAAAGGGTGGTGAAGGTGATGATTAAAGGATGAATTTTTTTTTTTTTGTAACAAGTCGTGCGAAATTATGATTTCATTTCGAGGGATAAATTTTTTATTTTATTTTTTTTCAATCCTTTGAAGAAATTGAAATTATTGAATAACTGATGAATTTTGATTATTAAAGTGTGAAAATAAAATAAAAATTACATGTTTAAAAAAATTCAGCAGTAGCCATGAGAAATACTTGTTAATTAATAATGTTTGTAAATGGTAAAATGCCTAAATTACAACCGTGCCTATAGCCATAGCTGCTGTACACGGCACATAAAAAATAAATAAATGAAATAATAAATTTTTCTACGTTTGGCTGATGGAAATATTCTCTACGGTTGAAATATTTTAAAAATATTGATGAAAATTATTATTATTTTTTTTAAATTTTTGATCTCTGTTAATCAGTGGCATCCCTAATCGGCAAAACTAAAAATTAAATATTGAAAGAATTATTAATTTTCATCTTATAAGAAGCTTTCCCAATGGATGAATTTGAAGTTTGGAGTCCAACTAGCTTCTTATTAGTAATTAATAAAATGAAGGAATTTAATTAAGTATGCGTAAAATAACAATTTCCTTCTCTGTTACTTTGCCTCCATAGAGGGAACCTGAGCGCCACGCACGTACGGTTGGAGAACGCAGCTCACCCGGTGAAGTATCAAGGAGTAGTGTGCTCGTTGAAGGATGGCTTCGGCGCTATAGAACGAGCGGACGTGGTGAAGGAGATTTTCTTCCACGAGCAAGATGTAAATTGCAGCGGCGGATTGAAACCGGGCGATGACGTCGAATTCAACATACAAATGAAGCACGTACGTAATTTATTTTCAATATGGTGACGATGAAAAGAATAAAAATGAACGATATTTTTTGTTCGAAATTAAAATTACGCCGGCTTTATGCTGTTGTTTCGCAGGGTAAAGAAATCGCCTGTAACATCGAAAAACTACCTTCCGGATCCGTGGTATTCGAGGATATATCGGATACAACTGTCAAAGGGCAGGTTTTGAAGCCATTCGAGAAAGATTGCGTGCCGCGTGAACGTAACGATCCTTTACCCGGACGCATCAAATACAGAGCGCCGGATCATTCGGAGGTAGAGGTGTCGTTCGGCGAGAAGGATCAAAGAGGCGATTTCACGTTAAGGTAAGCGAACGGAGAGTAGGTGGAAATTTATAATTTATGGGTAATATGAGCGAAGAAGTAACTCAGTTTTGCGTACTCATAGACACGGTGATTGGGTGGAATTTCGTATCGCGACCGATCGTCGTGATCAGCTGAAGAGAGCGACGTGTATATCGTTGTTGGAAGATTCTTTCGTGGTGAGCGGCGAACGACGCGAGCAAGGCGTTATTGATTCGCTGGACGAAGACGGAACCGGTTTGTTGCAGCCGGCCGAACGCGACGTGAAAATACATTTCAAAGTGACCGAGCTGTTGGATGTGGATCGCGAATGTGCCGTCGGCGACGAAGTCGAGTTTACCATCATTCAGGTAGGTGAGGCGAACGTGCCATGGAAACGAAGGAAACTGCGCATTATCGTTTTTTAATCAGAAAATATTAGACAAAATTCAGTTGAAGAATTTCAATTTTGTTATCATGAAAATATTTGTAATTCGGTGAATTATTAAATTAACAAAAAAATGTACGCAGCCAAGGTAGATTATTGGAGGTGAATTTCTAATTGAAGCTTATATGTATTTTCGAATGATACTGTTAACCTAAAAAGCCTATGTAGTGCTAAGTGCCAAGTTACAAGAAAGGAAAAAACGGAGGCAAAAGCCAAAACAATAAAGCTAGCTTTCGGTCGTCTAAAAATAAAATTCTGTTTGTTACATCAGAACATTTTGGCGTTCGGTTTGTTTTCCAGCTTCACTAATTTTTGCCATTTTGCTCCTATCAGTATTATCCATTTTCGAATATTATGGTAAAAGTTGCCTAATTTACAGTAATGCTACGACTTAAAATAAATTATCAGGGAATTTTCGATTTGTTGTTGTTGTTGTTTTTTTTTTTTTGCAATGCAAAGTATCGTTAACAGATCAGCAAGATCATGTTAATGTCCTCCATTCGGCGAAGTGATCAATCAAATGAAAAAGTCTCATGATAGTTCTGTATTTAGCTCGATGGGCCTGGCTTTTCGTTCAAAGATCTCAAAGAAAAGAAACATAATTTTTACTCCACTTCTCTCCCTTCCATTTTTCGTAAACTAATTCAAGTGAAAAAAATTACATATTTTATTTAATGTTCCTTGTGTCCTTGTTGAAGTTACTCGTTTTCTGTAAAATATAGGTTTCATTATTTTGTATATTTTTCGGACAGAATGGGAAGTGAATTTTTCATAAGTTTATGCTGAAGGTTTTGCGGAAGTCTTGCATTATTCTTATTAAATATTCTGTCATGTTATTTCATTGGCTTATTACTTATGCTATTCGTTGGATAGATTTTTTTTTTGTAATCAACGCTGGTATTTCAAAATATTAGGCTGGATGAAAATTTCAAAATCAGTCAATGTATACATGTTACACCTCACGCTAAAGAACTCACGAAGTTCTATGAAAATTTTCAAAGAAATTTTGAATTTCGAACTTTTACAGGGGTCCTAAATTTATTTTGTTTTTTTTTTTCAAACTTATTTTCATATTAAAATAGGGTAGGGATTTCACGGATGGAATTGCAATGGCGATTTCAGTCTTGAATTTCTAAATTTTTCACGGCTTTCCAAAATTTAGGAGAGGAAGAGGGGAGGAAGAGAAAACACATCAGAATCGCTCAAAAACACATGCTCAAGTTCTTCCTTATTTCGAGATCGAAGGAGCCAGTTTCATGATTTTTGAAAATACTATTTCATGTTAATTTCAAAAATTATTATACCGAATGAAAGTTGAATTATTTAAAAGTTCAATTTTAACTACCGAAACTTCTATCGCCGAAACCCTCAATGTTGACATCGATATTATTCGAATTTTCAACTCTTACAGGTGTTCTCAAAATTCGACTTTTGACTATTTTCATTCAATAAAGTCAGTATGACAATTCTTGGGGATTTACGTTAAAATTTTGGAAACACCCGAAAAAATTTAAAATTCGTATTTAATATCACCATTGAAATTCCTCTCACCATAAACCTGTATATTGAAGTGAAAATATTACGTAAAAAAATCAAATTTTAGGAATCCCTGAAAAATTCTCAATTCAAAATTAACATCACCGTCGAAATCCTAGTCTTCTAAAATTTACATAATATTTATTGACGCGAACGTGGTATTTTCATGAATTTTGAAAAACCTGAACAGTTGGAAATTTACGAATAATCAAAATGCCAAAAATTAAAATTCATACCTGAAAAAAAAGTGGAAAATTCAGTATAGATGTTAAGTAGCACCAATGTGTTGATGAAAGACTCAATTATATTCATAACCGAAAGAAAATACTCACTATTTACAACACTGTGATCAAAATAAGACAAACATTCAGTTTTTCGTTCGCAGTTCGAACGATGAATTCTTTGAATTTTTCTGCTCAACGTTTCTCACAAACGAGATGAAAATTACGGCCTCAATTAAACGTAAAATTTCAGTTGAAAGTCAGAATGAGTTAATCCAATGATTAGAGAAGAGTATGAAGACGAATATGAGCAATTTTGTCGAAAAATAATATAATCAGTTTTGCAATGCTAGCGACTGATCGAAAAAAATTAGTATATGATTAGCTATTAAACTTTAAATCCAATAAAAATTGTGGTAAATAATGTGATAAGTTCCAAAAATCGTCGGACACCGAAATAATCATAATAATATTTAGGGTTTTATAGTACACGATTTTATGGTATGCTCGTATATTGTGTTGATTCGAATTGAAACAATAATGGGATATATTTTTTTGTTTCGGTTTCGTTTAGGATCCTTCATCGGTTTTTAGCAATAATTCGCGCCAAATTGGTATCCGAGTGAAACATCTACCGCCGAATTCGGTGCAGTTCGAGATATTAGTGCAAGGCGGCGTCGAAGGCACGGTAACCAAGTTACCGTTCAAGGAGTCCGGCGGCAAGAAGATCACGACGACGGACGACGACCAGCCCGAAGTGGGCATTATCAGTTATCAAATCAACGGCACAAAAGAGACTGCCAAATTTACCGCAAAAGACTGTGATTCATTGAATAACTTTCAGTTAGAGAATAAGGTGAAATGAAATGGGCATAAGATCGTAAATAAAAAATTTCAGGGTAACGCTAGACATCGAGTAACATTTTTCTTTTTACGACGCAGGTGAAATTTGATTTATATAAAGTAAAACGCAATAAAGAAATAGTGGCGAGAAACGTCAGAGTGATCGTGATGCCTATAAAGCCGGTAATCGTTCACGCGGCGCCCGGCTACAAGTTGAACGGTATCGAGAAACCGGCCGAAAAGAAAATCAATCAGGGTTTCGTGGCCGCTCTGAAAGACGGATATGGGTTCATTGAAACGTTATCTTTGGACAGAGAGATGTTCTTTCATTTCAGGTGAGATTTCGAAGGGGAAGAATATGAATTAGTTTTATGGTTTTTTTTTCTCTCGTTAAGAAGACTTTGAATTGATTTTTATCATTTTTTCATGCTTCAATTTGTAGCAATGTCGACGGTGTTTCGGCCCTGGAAGTTGGCGCCGAAGTGGAGTATTGCGTCGGCACCAGGAATACCAGCAGCAATCACAATATGGTGGCGGAAAACGTGAAGCCACTGGCTCCAGGTACTATTAAATTGGACGGCGTTTTGAAGGAGAATCAGCCGATATTGAGCGGCGTCGTCATCAGACCGCTCAGATCGCTGAATCCCGATCAAAAAGAGTATGCTGGTTTGATTCAAGAAGTATCCGGAGGTCAGTACAAAATACGAATTGATCTGGGTTTTTTTTCGTGGATCGCGAATTTAACGGACGTGGTATTTATTTTCGATAGTGGATGGCGATGATGAGCGTGATTGCAAATATAAATTCGGCATTTACGGTCTGAAGAGTAAGACGGAATTATTACAGACCGGAGATCCAGTTCGATTTCAAGTGGATTCGAGTAAAAGAGCGGTCAACATTGTCGCTCTGCGTACTAAGTCACGAGCTACTGTTGAATCGATGAAAGGCAAGTATTCGCTGTTTACTTGGTGACAGTTTTTATTTAATATTTATTCATTTATTGGCTGAGTTTTCAATGGTAAAATAAGCTTTAACAGCCTACCTAATTTTTTCAGTAAGGATATAGGGAGACTTTAATTTATTTTCGAAGCGGGTTTCAGTAGATTTAAGTTGATTAAATGTTCAAATTTATTTAATCCTCTTTCACAAAAAGTATTTTCATTTTATTCAGTATAATATTAGAATTGCAATTAGTCTTAACAACTTGAAGGTCTATAATTTTAAATACTTAGGACCGACGTGAGGCTAGCTTGAAAAATCATTTTTCGCTTTGGAATTTTTTTTTTTTTTTTATGTGGTGCCTCAGTCCGGACTTACCACGTGGGGCCATTATATTCGCATAAAAGAAAATATTACAGAAAT
This sequence comes from Phenacoccus solenopsis, assembly GCA_009761765.1. Taxonomy (NCBI): domain Eukaryota; kingdom Metazoa; phylum Arthropoda; class Insecta; order Hemiptera; family Pseudococcidae; genus Phenacoccus; species Phenacoccus solenopsis. The sequence continues at coordinate 19,991,197 of CM019755.1, read as the reverse complement.
GAATCATTGATAATGTGAATTACAATGAGTGCCTACGTAGAGGTCTTTTAACATATAAATATAAGATTTTTTATTTCTAATGATACTTTCGTAGATATTTTGTGTGTTAATGATTAATGTGTGTTAAATTTTTATTACTCCGAAGTTGAGCTGGAATTGTTTTTTGCTGATATCTTGAAAATAATTACGAGTAAACAAATTCAAATGGAAAATAATTTAATTACTTTTGGAATTAATTTCGTGAAAGCGATTTTTGGTAGTGAAACATATACAGAATTTTATGCTCTTTCGAATGAGCTACCTATGAACTTTCTATCAATATTTTTTCTTGAGATATTTTCCAAAGAATCAAGCAATGAGTCAAATTTATTTTCAGTACTGGAGTTCATTCCCAGAGAGCGCTCTAAAAAATAAATTAGTTTTATTGAAATAATTCGAAACTCTCATCGATGACACTAATGTTGTCAAATTGAATCTCATATAAAATATCGAATCTGTACGAAATTAGTGTGGAATTGTGATATGATGAGTGACTCTTCAAGTTCAGATCAAAATGGATCCGAAATGGCGAATCAGCGAAATTTTTACCAAAAATAATATTATCTCTCGCTTTGAACTTGTGCAAATTTAAAACTCAGCTCTAGAATGCAGCACAGCTGCTTACTTTTTGAAAATATACTCTTCGTACTCGCGGGAGGAAAACGCTACTTTATCTCCCGCTCGCTAATCGCTCGGGTCTCAAACGAGCGCTTTTCTCCCGCATTTAGGTAAAATTTCGTTCACTACTCGTCAAAAATCACTTTTACCTCCCTAGTTGTGAAATATACTATTACATATTTATGTATGAATGCATATTTCTTTATAAGGAAGGAGAGTCATTATGTCAGAGATCACGTGATTTTCACCAACACACCCACAACTTACCATATGATCATAAACTGATAACAACGAAAAATAGGAAAGTGCAGCCTTATGTCCTTGAAGTGTCACTTTTTCCCTCTTTCGTTGCTGATCGTATAATGTGTTCGTATTAGTGATATCACGTGTCCTCTGACGTCTAATTTTCCTTCTCTCTCTGTAAGAAAAAGTGAATAATTAAAACTATTTTACAGATCAATTCGGATTCCTTTCGTACGTTGTGGAAGAAGGTCGCAAATTATTCTTCCACGCATCTCAGGTGAAAGATAAGACTCCACTTCAACCCGGTGACCTCGTCGAGTTCGTATTGGTGACCAATCAACGCTCCGGAAAATCGTCCGCTTATAATGTGTCAAAAATCAAGTAAGCTATTTTCGAGTGATTTCTGTCAAAAAATAAAAAAATATTCAATATATGTAGTCGAAAGTACTCCGATATAATTGTTTGCTTATTTTTATTTTTACAATTTCAGCGAAGCGAACGTCCGACCTGAACGACTAATTAATCGTTTGAAACTCACGAACGCCAATAACAACGGGCCTAAGGTAATAGTCATTCGTCAGCCTAAAGGCCCGGAAAGCAGTCACAAAGGATTTTCCAAAGAATACCAAAGATATCGTAATAGCTCGCCGGTGAAAAACTCGCCTTGAAAAGACGCGACCGAGGGATGCGTTTGTGAGGCGATAGAGTAATTTTTTTTTTTTTCATTTGTTAGTACGATATTTTATATATTGAAGTTAAGGAGACGCGCGCTAGCATGTACGTATTTTCAATTACAACTGCCAAGTTGCTATATATAAATTTTTTTGTCCTTTCGTTTTGTCACTATTTTTACGAGCGTTTTATTTAATTTATAAGTTATTTCGAAATCGTATGGCTCAAAGAGAGAACGTCGTTAAGAGTTTTCAATTGTTATTCATTTTTATTTATTGGATTTTTCTAAAGGATAAATTATATTTACTCTTAAGTTACGAATAATATTAAAGAAAAATTAGAAGAAAAAAAAAAGCAAAAAAAAATTTTATTAACATTGCTAACGATGTTATACAGCTGAGCTGATATAAGCATTACGTATTTTTAATTTTATGTATTTACGCATGTACCTATTGTGTTATTCGTACGCGATTCTTTCCCCCCATGCGGTTTAACCGGAACGTTGGTTGAACTGTAAGATGGTTAGAGATTTGGTTTTCTTTACGCTTTCTTTTTTTCTCTTTTCTTCCTTTTTTTTTTTTTTTGGTTTGTTGAAAAAAAATTAACGTTTAGGTGCATATTTATCATCTTTCGTGCCTCATATTCAATGACTGGTATTGAATCTCTGGTAACACTTATGTGATAAAATGTATTCTTCCATGTAACTTACGTACGTCGTTCCTTTATATACTATATCATATAATCCCGTAGGAATTAGTAGCGTAATTATTACTACTTTTTTTCTTTCTTTTTTTCTTTCTTTCTTTGATTTATTGTGTTCAATAAATTGAAATAATATGTACAAATTTAAAAAGTGATATAATATAAGTAAAACATAACGTATGACAATTCAGCTCCCCTTCCTCTTCTTCCTATTGAATTGGATACCCTTTATCAAACGAATACGTTTACTCGATAGTTAAATTATGTTCGCGTTTTTTTTTTTTTTTTTTTTTTTTTTTTTTTGCAATTGAAAAACGTGATCGTAGATGGCATTTGCGTTAGTTTTAATTCGTATTTTATTTTGGGCTTTAGCGTATCGATGATAAGTTATATATATGGTTTTTTTGTATTAAAAATCTGAAACGTATTGGTATATGTTACCGTACCTGCGAACCTTATCGTTTGTTCGTTGACACCAAGTGTACTGTTTTTTCTTTCTTTCTCTCTCTACATTTTCTCTATATGAATGTTCGAATATACTCCAGTTTTTTTTTTTTTTTTTTTGGTTGATCTCTCTGTGATGATTTACGAGTGCAATGGTGATTCTCGTCGAGAGGTTTTCGCTTATTTTTTATTCTTTATTATTATTTTTTAAACATTGCTCAACTGCACAAATTTTAGAATATATTTAGATTAGTTTCACTGTGCGCTGTGCAAACGTAGTGATTTAGTCGAAGTTAATCAGTTTATTTTTCCTTTAGTTTGTAAGTAAATTGTAAATGTGCTTTTGTATTTTTTTTTTTTTTTGCGAATTAATCGACACTTCGCGCGTGTGGAGGGTTTCCGATGTAATGAATCAGTATTGCTCGACAGAGAGGAGCGCGATGTGGCTCTAAAATTTGATGATTTAGTTTCAGATTTTTATTTTTTTTTATTATTTTTTTTTTTAAGTTTTTGCGAAAGTAGGTTCGTCGTCGTTTGAATATCTCGACGTGAAATCAAAGCGAATAAATTTATTTTTGTGGGGGATGGGAGTCGTAACTGTACCTCGCATATTGTGAAATGAGAAATGATGAGTAAACTCGAGTACTTTCGATTATCGTGTCAATCGTTGAAGGTGACTAGTGGATGGATACGAATATATCGATATTAGGTTTAATTTTTTCCGAATCCAGTATTCAAACGTCGACACCTACCTGTACTCCGGTGCGGATAATATTAATCGTGCGTAGTTTATAGGTCGTGTCATGTTAGCGTTTAGAGGTGCTCGTTCATGTATATTTATCGTAAATTAACGATGACGTCGACGCCATCGCGATATTATTAAGTGTTTAACAGAGGGCCTAGTACTTTCATAATTTCTTTACGTTTATATAGGCGCGTTAACACTCGTGTCGTGTATATGTACGTTTTAATTTTAATTTAATTTTTCCTTCGTCATTTACCCTTTAAATATAATTGAAAAATGATGAAAACATTCCATTTTAGTTGAGCCATTTAGAGAGCAAAAAAATGAGCTTATATATTTGTGATAGACGATTGTTAGAAAAGGGGGCACGAAAAAAATCACTCTAATCGGTGTTTTATCACAAGAGAATTTTTACTAACGCGTTCGTATCGAACTTTATATTGAAAAGATGCATTTAGGTGGCGCTTTCGTTATGATGTACACGCTGCTTTTTCACCCCGCGAAGCTCCTGTACGGATTTTTTGTGTTCGTTTTTTTGTTACCATTATGTGTGTATGATGTATGTATGTGTCTGTATGTGGAATTAATTTATATCGTACTATAATAAGCAAAAGCGTCTTCGTTAATGACGGGACCTAACACCAATATTGGAAATCGTTGCTGTGTATAATGTTTTATTCGAATAACCCCGAAGTTGAAAAATTCAGTATTAACGACCTTTTTACGCTTATAATTTCGAGTTTATTTTTTAAAATTGAAATCAACGTACTGAATAATCTTTTTTCCTCCCTCATTATTTCTCTTGTCTTATTTTTCTCTCCTTACGGATGCTTTTCTTTCGCCTTTTTTTTTTTCATGTTAGGAAAGCCTAAATGCGTCTTGATATACATTCCTTACTCGACTGTACAATCATTTAAACGTTTAACCCCGTTATGATTTTTTCGTTTTTGTTTTTTTGTTTTTTTTTTCTTGTTTCGACTTGTAATGGATTGTCGAAACGAAGTTTTATTTAGGGTTTAAATTACAGTACCCGAAATGGTTGTGTATTATGCTTTCTCGTTGTAATCATGAATATACAGGTGAAGCTGCCTGCGAATATTATCACGGCGTGCAAGAAATTCCTTCTAATACGTACCCTAAGATCGGTGCATGAATTATATTGAGCTTATTACGTTGTTTTTCACAACATTTCGTTTATTTTCTAGATGGAAACCCCGCTGATCCGGTTTTTTCGTATTTTTATACGCCTCCCTCCCCCAAGTCAAGAACCTAGTTGCATTTAAGTCAAACGTAAAATTTGTTAATTAGTCTGAGAGATGATTAGAATCATTTTGAATACGCTTAAAGAATATCGGTGTGGTATCGGTACGATTTTAAGATATTTTCGAACGTTTACTCTCGCTTCGCGGAGTTGGGATATCGGTGAAAAAAAAAACCATTATCCCGAGTTATCGAGAATGGAAAACTTGTGCCAGTGATCTCAAGTCTCTAGGAAAATGTAAGAAAGCACTTTCATCTTTTGTGTAGATTTCAAAAGTCATGCCACTGCGATGCATTGGCGGTCGATCGTAGTATTTGTGAATTTGCTCATTTGCTTTTTTAATCAACACCAACGAACGGAATCGTTTGATCATTGAAATCGTGTGTGTCTTGGCTTAACGATCGAACATACCCGAAGACGTGGGTAGATAGTGTATTTCCTTAATGATTATTTTCGAATCGTTAATCTTATTTTAGTGTCTTGAAAAATTGGCAACGTTGGGTATGAATTTAATATCATCGTTTGTCAGCAATACATATAGTTCTAATGTAATGAAAGATTGTTATGGTATAAGAGTATAATCATATTTCGCCCCTTATTTTTTTCGCTAATTTAAGATTAATCGTTAATTACGCGTTTATTTCATTCTAAGTATTATAAAATCGACTGTAACGAAAAAATCCTAAAAAAATCGTAAAAAATTATTAAAAAAAAATAAAAAAATAGAAAAAAAATTACGAAACAAATTTAAGCTACGTTTTTATTTTTAGTCATTTTTTAACGATTAGAATATTTTATTCGACGATTCGATCGAAGTTTTAACCTTTCATAACGATTTTTTTTTTTTTATTAATATAAGTTTTGTTATCGGTGAAAGCATATTGGTATGTTTAACCATTATTCATTTTTTTTTTTGTAATATTTAAAGAAACTTTTTCGTATTACCTCTTTATCATCAGTCATAGTGTATTTTTATTTATGATGTAATGAGTTTTTTTTCTTTTACGAATCTTCGCGCTTATAATAAATATATTTATTGTTAATGCACAGGATTCTTAAGTATTTCATACGTACAATAAGTTACGGATAATGTTTTTTTCCTGCTCCCATCCTCCATTCCTCGTTCAATTTTTGTTGGGTTTTTTTTGGAACATTTATCATTACTAGAGAAAATTTTGTATTAAAACCTGTGCGCAGAAGTAAGCTGAAATTTAACTCTCTAGTCATGCATGGTTATTTTATCTCTTTTATTATTTTGCTTGTTATCTATATTTGACTTAATTTTTACCCTTTAATATAAACAAGTTATTGTTTATTTTTGAATAAAGAATCAAACTGTAATCATCAGTGTTTTTTTTCTCAACACGAGTGTTGAATGTAGACGCGTGAGGTCTTCGCGTTGAGTAAATTTTTGTTGCTTTTGAAGCGCGGAAGAAATGTTGGAAGTTCCGGCGTAGATGGTTTAGTGTGGTTTAAACATAGCTCGTTTTTAAAGATGTGAATAGTAATTTGGCACCATATGTTCACAGCTCCAGTAAACTGTACCCATGTGTTTATAAATAGCCTTTGTGAAACATAGCTCACCCCCTCCGGTGAACGATGCATGTTTTACAGATGATTTGTTGAATAAGAAGGGAAAAAATAGTGAAAACCTTGAACCCATACAATATATAAACTTTTGATGCGTGACCTTTTGTTTTGATGATAATTAATCAGTCGTAGGGTAATAACCACTGTTAGAGGTTTATCAGAGGTTCATTACACGGCTAGGAAGATGGATGGGGAAATGACGACGATAAGGAATGATATTGACGCGTAGAGAAGACGGATTGACTCGAGTACAGGAAATAATAGGAATCAGGTTACTTGCACATTGAAGCTGTAGTTCGAATGTAATACTTCCTGGTGCTTGTGTTTAACGCGACCGTAGCTCTATCATGGAAAGGACGCAGTTAAAGATTTGGATTTTTTTCATGGTTTTCTTATGTTTAACCATAGGTAAGTTGAATTTTTAATTTTTTTAAACTCGGTTTTATGAGTATTGAAATATGTACTTTGGTACAGAAATCAGATCACAAGCAGGAAAGCCTTTCGATTTATGCAGTAAAAATCCCTGCTATCACGGAGGCATTTGCGTTCAAACTTCTGTATACCCTGGTTACAAATGTCGGTGCTTTGGTACGGGATACCATGGTGAACGATGTCAACATCGTAAGTTTTTTCGCTAGTTTATTAATCGCGAAGTAAAAACCATTTTGTAATGTTAGACTTTGAAACCATCGGCTATCTTAGAAGTTACAATACCTTGAATGAATTTATCAACCAAGGAAACGATTAGCTAGTAGGTAGGATATGCGTTTGATTGGAATATTTATTTTATTTTTATCACACAATTATACAAAGTGTGTCTTTATCAAAGAGGAACAATGTGGTAATGTAAATGAAGCTGGTCGATAACCTCGTGATATTTCCGTGATTTTTGTAATTTTTATAAAGTGTTGATGAATAAACATTTGCTATCCGCAGGATTTTGACGAATACTTTTTAAATTACTACAACAATGTGTTACAGAATGCCCACGCTCAGTGAACTCAGTTAGTAAAAGACAATCGAATTTTCCCAGCGAATGCATCGTAATTTGACGTCCCACTGCCACAATTGCTTTCATTTATTTAATTTTAAATTTAGGCGTACCTATGTATAATTATTCATGCATCATAATGTAATAATAATTTAAATATACTTTACGGTAAATGGATTTCTTTATTTATGAAATTTTTCTGTCGGATAAAAAGAAATTCTTGAAATGTTTTTGGTTATCTAGTACCTGCTGACGTCGAAGGTGGTAGAATAAAAGAAGTAACTATCGATAATACATGGCAAATATGTCATTCTTAAAAATGGTTAGAAATTATTTGAAATTAAAATTATCATTCAAGGTATTGCATTCTGCGAAAATTATTTCTTTTTCTTTTAAAGAACTAATTTTGAGTTATGAAAATTGTAACTATCAATCTTAAATCTTCATTTTTCAATATAAATATAATTATATTTTTTTAATATTGAATTGAATTTTTTTTTCAATTTGTTATGCATTTCGGTATTATTATACTTTGAACATGAAACTTATTTTGAACGAATTACTAGAAACAAATTGTTTTCAATAATAAGAACGAGCTATTTTTTTTGAACTACTCAATCAGCAATATTTTATATGGAAAAATTATCTTTTAAATCTAAGAACATCGACAAAATGAATGTTAAGCGTTGAGAGTGGGCAACAATAACATTTTTTCCCCATTTTATTATAATAATAGGTGTGTATAATTGCCAGAATTGTTACGCCCAAGGTCGAGGATTTCATTAATATTTGGTGATTATATTTTATTTGTATGAGATAAGATTTTTTTTTCGACTGTGTTGTCCAAGATATATGAGTTGGGTGGTTGGATTTGCTGACGTACACGGGTTTGGGGTTAGAGCATTCGAAAAGGAGCTGTAGGATTGAGACTTCTTCGATGTTGCAAAACTGACATACGAGTTTAGGGGCTTTATGAAAGAGGGGGTTGTGGTGTATGAGTAAATTTGGTGTGTCTAATGGGGAGGTTGCATAATTAAAAAAAAAAAAGTATGCATATAGTAAAAAAATTGGAAACGCATTGAAAAAAATGCATTTCATTTGCACTCATAAAAGTTGAGAAAAAAATTCTGATTTGCGTTTTACGCCATGCGCCTTAACGTATGGTTCTCGTAGTGGTACGTGGTGTGATATCAAAGATTTTGAATCGCATTGGTTTAGTGAGGAGATGATTATGGAGATTTAAGAAATTTTACCATTTGAAACTTTCTCAAAAAGGCATTTTTTCTTCAACTATCTTCCTAATGAACTTGAGAAGCTGATATTTGGGTATGTTGGCTTGCTCAACTTACTCTTTAATGTAAGACAGTGATCAAAAATTTTGAAGCCCTTTACCTTCTCATAGAATTTGAGTGAACCGGTATTTAAGGAAGATGAAAAATCCAAAAACAATTGAGAGTCTCCCTCACCAAACTTTGAACAATTTTCATTTATGCCTAGCGGCGCTATCAGAGAGAATAAAAATATATATATACACACACACACACTAAAAAAATTGGCATTTGCCATATCATTACAAATAACCCCACCATCCCCTACCTGTCCACCCCAAATCAATGGCTGAACATTGAACCTTGCGACCAAGTGATCTTTGCACCTCTCAGCGTTGCATTCACCAACTAAAACAACTACAGTCATAGATAAAACAACATTCAGGCTTGGTGGAAGTATTGTGGTGCGTTGCTGTATCTTATTTAAAAAAGTAAACAACGCGGTACAAAGTGCTAACTCGAACTTTTTCCGGTAATTGTGTGTTTTATTTTACAATTTTAGTCTTAATTCTATTACTTAATCATCACTTTAATATTTCAAGACCTAAATATCAATCCACTTATTCAAGATGTCAATAGGGGTACCCATCAAATTGTTACATGAATCGGAAGGACACATCGTAACATGCGAAACGATTACCGGCGAAATTTTTCGCGGTGAGTATTATGCTAAAATTTCCAGAATATTATCGATTCTTTGTTCCTTCATGTTCAACATGTACATCTCTACATTCAGCGTGAAATCATAGTCGCATATTTCAAGACTCGTATGACTATTTTATCAGTCATTTTTCAATTCACAGGAAAGCTGATCGAAGCCGAAGATAATATGAATATAAATATGTCTTCTGTACACGTTACCTATCGCGATGGTACTACGAGTAACTTGGAAAATGTTTACATAAGAGGTTCGAAAATGCGTTTCTTCATTTTGCCAGATATGTTGAAAAATGCTCCTATGTTTAAAAAATCTGGACCCAAAACTGGGGGCGCATCTAGAGGCAAATCTGGTATTCTTCGAGCTCAAGGTATTTATTTTCTTTCTCTTATTTCTTTATTAATAACATACAGTGACTACGACTGAAACATTTTTGATTCGTTGTAGCTGCTCGTGGCAGAGGACGAGGTGGTATGAACCAACAACGTACCGGTACATGGGCTGGCACTCAGCGTAAATAATTTTAACTTTTGAAAAATGTTGTAAATATTTTATTTTAAAAGTACGATGTCTTTTATGTTTTTTAACTTTAAAATATTGTAAGATATTTGAACGCTTTTTGCTTGGATTTAAGATTTCCTAAAACTATTGAAATTACATAATCAAAAAATAAAGTATAATCAATTTTATTAGAAATTGGTACAAATTATCACATATTAATACTTCATGCAATCATTATGTCCAGGTTAGATGGTAAATTCTCAATAAATTGTCTGATCCGCTACTGGCAAACTGTAGTCCATTAGAGGTGCCTGTAATTGGTCGGAAAACCACTCTGGTAATTGCTTTATTATGAGCATTGCTGTAATTGGGATTAAGGAACAATTACATCACAAATGAAAGAAAAAAATCATAAAATTTATAGTAAAAGGATACGATCCGCTCAAGGTTAAGCAGTCGTGACACTGAGATTTATCTACGGTACTCCAGCGGTATATTTTCATCCTACCGCTACCAAATCCCACCACAAACAAATAATCAGATTTAACGAACATAGGAGCAAATGATACGGATGTTATGTCCTCGTCACTTTGGTTCAATACAAATTGGCTGCTATATCCATTCAAGGAAGAATCCGATGCTGGACTCTGATATCCCCATATAACCAACTTCCCATCCCTAGAGCCAGTTGCAAAATATTTTGAGTCGTGAGTCCAGGCACAACAATGTAATTGACGTTTATGAATAGCATTTGTTTTAGAACTAAATGCTTCCTGTTCGTAGAAATCTTCTGGTTCTGAAAATATTTCCGAATTATTTTCCAGACTAGAATTAGCTTTTATGCAACATAAGTAAATACCCTTTCTTTTGAAAAGACACCAAGATCTATCTCTAGAAACCGTGAGTAAATGTGACTTATCTGGCGAAAATGATATCTGCGTAACTGTTAAATTGTGAAAAGACAGGTCTTGTATTTTATCGATTTTTTCCCATGATTTCACATGCCTATTAGATAGATAGATTTTAGAGGGAAACAGATGAAAAAAATTAAATGAATAACCGATGACCTTACCACATAGCAACTGTAGCGTGTTTAGCGCTGGTTGCCTTACAAGCTGAGGCAATTAAACTACCATCAGGACTGGATGCTATGCTAGAAACTTCATTCGGATGAAAATATAATTTTTGCATTTCTGGCCATAAGGTATTTCTAGCTAATTCGTCTTCAGTGGGTATTGCTGAAGAAATGATTTAAAATTTTCCATAAATCCCAATCGCTTAACAGAAACAAGAAACAAAAATGCAAAACTAATAACAGGAAAACCTACAGCGAAAAGAATCCCCTTCATTTCCATTGCTAGTTAATTCAATGCTAACATTGGGTACTTCATCTGTTGGTTTATTTGATAAATCGAGAGATGGAAGGACAGCACTTTTGTGAGGATATTTGCTTTCTGTAATAAATATAGGAATTATTTACTGGCTTTGGTCGAATATACCGAAAAATTAGGCGATTTACAGACCATCTAAATCTTCTAAAAATGAAGACTTTTTGAAATTTTGTATAAATGTTTTTGGAGCTACGAAAAAACGCATTTCTTTTTCAGTTGCTCCAGATACAAATCTACACTGAGGTAATGTGGTTACACATGATATACTGTAACCATGAGTCTGTGGTCTGGCGAATTCGAACCAATGCTGTAACACATAAAAAAAATGGTCATAACACAATTTTGAAAGGTTAACTGTCGTAGAATATATATCCTTCAAATTAAATTATTTTACTGTATTATCATTTCGCCAGGGAGCATGTAATCTGGTGGTTTTATCAGCACTAACAGATAGCAAAAATTGTCCTTTGGGATCCCATTGTATATCGGTAACTTCATCAAAATGTCCACAGGGCAGAACTTCTGGGGTCCAAGTATCGATTGATTTCTGAAAAATGATGTACAAAAATTTTCAAAACTAATTCAAAAAATTTTTCTTTTTCAATTTTTAAATTACCAACATTATATTTCCACACGTGAAAAGCTCCTCTCAAATCATGACCCATTAAAAATTCACCAGAAGGACTAAACCTGCCACCTAGGAAACCGGAAACATTTCCTCCGACATCACCTAGTCTGTAATTCTCAACCCACGTATCGACATTTAAATCACGATGCCAAATGATGACTGTTTTATCCGCCGATACGGAAAGAAGCCTCAACTTATTCTCTTCTTTTTCTTCTACGAAAGCCAAATAAAACAATGAATCGCATCTTTAATCAAGAACAAGTTATTGTTAGACATAATACCTTGATCGAAGTGCTTCCATTGCAAAGAATATACCCATTGATCATGACCGTATAAAACAGAGTACATAGTAATACAAAATCGTTTTTCTTCAGCGAACATAATTAGCTCTTGAACACCAAGGGCAGCCTTTATATCTTCTTGTTTTTCTTCAATTCTAATACGTCTTATGTGAATGCTAGCATCATGAGAAGAACTAGCCAGCAAAAGAGTTTGACCGTTATCTACGATAAATGAACGTTAAAAATATTCTTAACGTGAATACAATACATCGATTTTTCTTCTGACCGGTATAAGTGAATACGAGATCATTAATCCAATTCGTATGCCCATCGAGGACAATTTTTTCTTCGAAATTTGTAGTGTTGTTCTCTACCGACAAGTCATACGTGTATAGACTTATGTTGAGAAACTTCTTCGGACTGGCTAGTATCACAGTTTGTGTAGTGGGTAAGATGGAGAAGGCCAAGCCAGAAGCACCGAAACCAATGTTGGTCAATGTGAAGGTATTTAAACGGGTAAACTTATCTGGAAGTAATATAACAATTTAGCATTTGAATAATTTTTTTTCTTGATTGATAGAAGTAATTGGTACCATCATTTTCGGTTTTTCGCCATAATATTAATGTATCAATTGTCATCGTAGCCAACAGTATACATTCAAGTCCATTTGGAAGTTTGATGTTGATAGCACTAGCGTCAATTACGGCACTTCCGTGTCCTACATATCATAAAATGCATAGTTATTTATATTGCTAGCAAAAATAACATCTCAGTAGCCGTTTATTACCATCCAATAAATATTTAGGATCACAATGGCCATTCTCATGTACCCATACAACAGCAGTAGTGTCTACGGAAAAAGAGATGAAATGCTTGGGTTGAGTATTGTGGAAGTTTTCCACCCATTTAACCCCATTCACTCTTTCTTTATGAGCGAAAAATATATTCTCTAATTTTCCAGGATTGCCTTTCTCCTGAAATAACAAACAGAGTGAGTTGATTTATATAGATTCATAATTAGAGATTTTCAACTATATCTTCATACCAATTTAGGATTCAAAATCGCTACACCATTGTTGATAGCAACACAAATTACATTATTAATACCCCAATCTGCGGCAAAAGGATTCGAGTTACAAGCACCGGAGATGTAAGTGGAAGAACATGTGAATGTTTCGGTTATCATTATAGTATATCTATTGATTTATAATATTTAGTAATATAAATTTCCCAACATTTTTTAACAATTTTTTGAGAAAAATAAATTTTTCAGTTTTCTCGTAAATTATGAATTGTGATAAGAACAAACACGCGCTTACAGATTTATTTTGCTTTTTTGCTGGGAAAATGTTGACTAGTTTTAGTTGAAAATTGGAACGTGCGACTTGGAAATCGTTTAATTATCGCTATAAAACGTGATTGACTCGTTCATAGCAGTCATAATAGAATTTAAAATGATAAATAAGTAATAAGATTTGAATTAATACTCATGAATTTCAAAATTATTGCCTTTCTTTATGGTTAATTAGAATTCTTAAACACAATGAAGTTCCTTTATAAAGTGTATACTATTGTACTCCTGGTGGACAAAAAAAAAACTAATATGCAACGAGCATGCAAAAAATAACCTGGCAAAGGTGAATAAAATTCACATTATAGTGCCATGAAATGTTAATAAGAAGTCGATAAACCTTGATATTAGATGCAAAGTAAATTTAATTAAAACGGTTTTTATTCTGGCGTAAAATTGCAATTTGTTTGCAAAAATTATCATTCAAATTGTGGTTTCATTCGATCATAATTCGGGGTAATAATTACGTGATCTGTGTGACCAAAATACCCTTCTCGCTGGTGCAGTGCCGAGTAAAGTTCGTATATTTTTGAAAGTTTATCGCGAAATCAAACACAATTTTCGCTAAAGGAACAAAGTAAGTGGAGATTACAGTTTATTGATTTCTCATCCATATATTTCGACGAAGTTACGATTCGAAACTCTCATCTGGTTTTCACTGACAAAATCCATTGTGTCCTCTAGGTTTGTGTTCTATCGATTATAGTTAGGACTGTAATGAATTCGAGAATTTTTTCTTATGTTACAGACAGGATGGAAAATGCAACGAGGGGAAGTGCGTTCCCGGAGTAGCGAAGGTATTTCAGGGGACAGTATCTTGCGTTACTCCGTCCCCTACTAATTGTGTATCACCAACTGATCATCAAGGTATTGTGTACTATTTCACGTATTCGTATTGTTTTAAATCCAGAGTTATTATCGAAATCACCGCGTTTTAGCGTCATATATAGGTACCAACTCTTTGACACCTATGCATCGAATTGAATAAAATTACGTCAATGCATTGTTATTGTTTACAACTTACGATTAGTCACGTTAATACGCGCTGATAAAAAAAAATACATACGCGCCAAATACCAACCGCATTTACCAATCTTACAGCGTGTAATAATTTTCGATTAAACGTAATACTTTAATACCTTTGTGTCATTTATATCATGTGCTCGTTACGTAGGTGTGAAACGATGAAGCGTAAGTTCCACACATTTCTTTTCTTTTATTCGAATCACACACAACAAACGTCTCATAATGTAGGACGCGTTTACGACTGGCAGAGAAATTAGTTAAAAGTGTGCCATCTTTTGTTTATAATTACAATGCAGCGTCGAAATATATTCGATTATTTTTTACGTGTCAGTTCCGTTTCTCGACAAATAAGCCCACACGTTTCGCTTGACACAAGATCGCGGATACGTTCTGACTTGCATATTCGATTGAATTACATTGGTAGCCGATTTCCAGCATCAATTATCTCTGAACGAGGGAATCGATTTTAACATGAATTACGTTATCTGAGCTTATCTTTGTCTCCCCCGCAACAGCTGTTCTGTACCACGTACCAATAAACGTCGCGTTGTCCAGTAATGTAATTACTGAAATGAGAATTCTGTTGGAAAAGTCTCGTCTGCAAATTTCATTTAGATAATAGTTTCAACGTTGGAAAAAGCATTCAGTTTGAAGTATAGGCCTCGTCAATTCGTGTTTTATTTCCCATGTTCCCATTTTAGTGCTTTGGAAAATTTTAATCAAGAGTTGGAATCTCTATTCTGCCTTGAAGCCAGTATATTGGTGAAACGAATGCATTTTGGTTACATAAATGATTACTTCATGAGGTGCACTTATTTAGAAAATATTATTTTAGTAATTTTTTACTTCGTAGATTGTAAATGTATAAACATGGGCTCTCCATATATTAACATTTTTTTAATGGGAATTTTTTCGACTATGAAGCCCTAATAATTTGCCTATTGGAATAGAAAATATTTTTGCTAGTTTCAACACGAAGGGGGTATGAAACATTTTTTCATCGCATTCTAGCCCCTTTAGACAATGAAATAGGCAATTTTTTATTCATATGATGATTTCATTCTTCATTCGACTTATCAGAAAAATAAATAGATTTGACATTTTTTACCACTTATGTCTTCTTGAACTATTGATTTTTTAACACTTTGCATTATGTTTTGTTACTAATAGCTCTTTTGGTTCTGTTCATCTTCACTATTTACTATTACAATTGAAAATAAATGCAACGATTTTGTTTCAGGTAAGTGAATGTGACAGCATTATTTGGAGAAATCTATCGCGGTAAGTGTATTCATAAGAAACAGAGCTCAGTATAATCAACAATTTAGTGCTTAAAATAGGCATGGAAATCATTAAAAATTTCCTCAGTCGAATTCATTAGCTTACTGGAGCGAAAATTTATGAACAGCTGTTCATTTGATGTGCTATTTGCATGAAATCTCGATAATTTGTTCTAAACAATTCAGTGATATCGAATGAATCTTGAACCATATAGCTTCCAGTGGAGTTTATACGAGTACAAAGCCTTCGAGAGGGAACGTATTATTTTCAAATGTGAACATTTAAAGAGCTCTGGTGATCCTAAATTTTAATGTTCGTGAAAAATGTCAAAAAATGAAAAATTTTCATAAACCTATAACTATCCTGCCCTCTGCAGTAACACGAGTAGTGAATGAAAAAATTTCTGGTTTCGAAAAAATGCCCAGAAAAGAAACTCATTATTTTATTAATGAAAATTGTTGTTTGATTTAAAAATCAAAAATCATTCAAAAATGACAAAAACATTTGAAACTAGGAAAGTGGAAAGTGTACAAAAATGAAAGCTCTTACTCGAAAAACAAAAATATACAAGATTATACAAGAAACGAAATTAAAAAATGAAAAATCCTTCAAGAAGGAAAAAACATGAAAAATTATTTTGTATGATGACAAATGCTCAAAAATTTGAAAAATAAGTTTCCATAAATTACAAAATTTCTAGAAAGAAAAAAAAACAAGTCTGATGATAATAGAAGTCCAAAAATGAAGTTTCATAAATGAATGTTTAAAAATAAAAAAATTGTTCAGAAATTGATAAAGAATGGTGACTGTTTTAAAATTGAAGAATGTTAGGAAAGTTTTAAATAATTAATTAAAAATATCAAGAAATGATCTGAATTATTAAAATAATGAATGAATTTAAAGAATAAAATGCCTGCTCCGCGTCCAGAAAAGGAATATTTTGGGTACTTCATTGGTTCAATTAAAGAAAAAAAAAGTTGAACATATTTCAGTTTAAAAATAAAAATAAATTTTAATAATTGAAATATAATATGTCGAAAAAAAAATTATCTAAAAATGAAAAAATGTTTGAAAATAATGAAAGTGAAAAATATTCAAATAAAAAAAATTCAAAAAGAAAACAGTTTGAAAAAATGACGATAACCAAAATTCGAAAAAAAAAGTATTATAAAAGAATGAACTTTTAAAAATGAAAAAATTGGGAAATTCCCAAAAAATACAAAAATAAGGAAAACATGATGATGAAGAAATGTTCATAAGTAAAAAAATTTATAGAAATGAAAAATTGCCAAAAAAGAAGTTCAAAAATTTTCAAAAATGTAAAAAATCAGTAAATAGAAAACGATATTCAAAATCTAAAAAACTGTTCAAAATGAAAAAAAAAACAACAAAAAAGTATTTTTGTTGCATTTCTAGGTCTCTCACCAAGTTTTGAGCGAATTTCATAAATACCCGTCAGCTCTGCGTAAGGAGGGGGAGGGGAAAAATATATTTATACCGAAAAGTTAGACATTTGCCAGATGATTGCAAATCATGGTCTGAAACGCAAAGATTGGAAGACTCCTACTCCCTCGACCCACTCCCCCACCCTCTTCACAAAACAGGTAGGCTGTAATAGCCTTCATCTCCTTCAGAAATTCAGCTAAAAAATACTAAAATGTGAAAGTACAGATATAAAGAATGTTTGAAACTCAGTGTAGTTTAATGAGAAAATGTTTTGAAATAAAGAATGAAGTTTGAAAATACCAAGTTCGAAAATAAAAAATTAGTTGGGAAATGGAAAAAAAAAATTTGTCTAAAAAAAAAATTAGAAAATTTTTGGAAAAAGTATCAAAAAATGAAAATGTATCTAGAAATGAAGACTTGTTCAAAAGTAACTAACGAAAGTAAAAAATGTTAAAATGAAAAAACATCCAAAAAACAATTTTCCAAAAAAAAAAAAAAAAAAAAAAAAAAAAGGTAATAGAAGTAAAGAAAGTAACAATGAGATTTAAAGAAAGAATCAAGTTTTAAAAATAAAAAATTATTATTACAAAATTTTAAAATACCTACAGAAGGGGAGAATTGCTTAGAAAGGATAATTTAAAGAACAAAAACTTTTTCGAAAACAAAAACAAAAAACTTGAAGACGAATTTGTAAAGATTAAAAATTACTCAAAAAAAAGGTTGAAAAAGTCCAAAAATAAAAAAGAAGTAGGAAAAAGAAAACAGTGTTCCAAAATTAAAAATTGCTCAAGAATGAAAAAAAAAATACTAAAATGAAAAATTGTATTCGAAGAATAGTACCTAAAAAATGAAAAAGTGTTCAAAAATTATAAAATATGTTATAAAATATTTCATAACTTTTATTGAAAATATTCTGATCAATTCTGTCCACACCCTCTATTACACCTCTCGGCGGTCACTTCATGGAATGAGTATAATATAATCGTGTTATCAAAAACAAACACGCTATTCTTTCAGTTTGCTTTAAACTTCGTTATAAACTCGCATATTTTTATTGTTGATTATGAATTACCGGTTTTTTACCCAACATAGTAATGCTTTTGCCTGACTTCACATCATCAGTTGCTCTGACGCTTGGTAAAGCCTATCTTACACATTGGTAAGAATTTACGCGGTATTTCATCGTGATCAGGAATAGCTTATCAAATTAAATTTCCCAGTAGTCGTATTTAAAGTTTAATTTCCTCACAAATGCTTCTTACGAGATACACATTAGACTATCATACCGATACATCTAATCAGTTAAACAACAATCGAACATCTACATCGAGTGTTCGTAATGTTAGAGTCGGTAAGACGGCGTTATCTTTTCGGCTGAATAAGCTCGTCGAGCGTTTCGCAACCAACGATAAAAAATTCCATCCGGTATACGTTCGAGTGTGTTCCAGTTATTACCGAGGAAATCCGGTCCGAAGTGAGGCTAATTGTCCGACGAAATTGTCTTCGGTGCTACTTCGAGCATTAATTTGTATCACTTTTCGAGAATATTAAAAAAAATCTTCTTCCAAATTTAGATCAACGTGAAACTCGTATTGCCGACGAGTATCGGTTCATTTTTCATATGAAACGAACTTACTCGTATATCCGATGAGAAATAAGAATTGATACCACGTGTAGGAGGATTTTCCGCAGCATTCTTCGTCCGTTGACGTCTCGCGGCGGTGTTATTTACGACCGAATAAAAAGCGTTTAATGAGTTTTCATTAATCGCGCCGCCATATCTAAAAGATACGAAGTTTTCCCTTTGAATCTTAATGAACGTGAAAAACCAACGAATGAAAAAACTGCCGACGAAAACAACTCGTGTCTCTGTTCTGTGAGAATAATTCTCGTCGGCGACGTCGTTACGACGTCTCTGTACGCAATATGAAATTACGAGGTCGCGAAATATTATATGGTCGACGTTCGAAATTTCCTCGTACACGCCTTTGCTCGAGTTAGCGGGAAATTTTCACGTCGAAACGTACGAAAGTGGCGACCTTATCTCGGGTCTCGTGAGACAATGGTGTTTATTTTAGACTACTCGTAATGTTTGTTTTCTCATCTAATAAACTTATATATCTTTTTTGTTTATTTTACGACGATCTCGAGGCACACGCATAATCGACAACTCCAGTGCGAATATGAGACTTATATGAGCTCCGCGAGCCGATTGCTATGGCTTCGTGTTTTAACGCCATCGTTAGGAACGATGTTTTCGTCGTGTCGCGAAATCCGATTATAACCTGGCGAAAGTTACCAAATTCGAGGAATGGTACGCGCGAAACCTTTTAAGTGTTAATCGAAACCGATTCGTGTTTACTTGATCGAAACGACGAACGAAGAGAAAGATTAGGTGAGTCGCATTTTATAGGTTGACGAGAATTTCGACGCGAATCGAGTTCGTCGATGGGTATAGTAATTATTCTGGATTCGCGAGAAATCGGGTGTTTATTTGAAGATCGTGCCATTTTTAACGTGTAATGGTATGGAAAATTATTATACGTTGGAAATTTCATTTTTTACGAAATGATCAATTTTTTTATATGCTTCAATATTGACAGTTGGTTTCTTAAAACAATTTTATTTCGAAATTATTATTATTTTTTTGTTCATTTTTTTTTTTTTTTTTTTGTTAATAAATTTTTAATATTTTAATGATTTTTTCATGTGTATATTTTAATCGTGAAATTCACTTAAAATGTTCCTTTCTATTTTTATGATTTTTAACCATAAAATATTTTGGGTACATTTACTTAAAAAATGAATACAGTCCTCAATACCCAAAAAGTACAGTCATTTTATGACATGAATAGATTTCAGTAGTGATTATTTCACGTGGCCATTTTATTGGCTAAGATTTGCAATAAAAAAAATGGCTGTTATAATTCATCTGACTTGGACAGACGAAGTCGAAAGAAAAGAGAAGAAGGGGGGGGGGTTCAAAGAGTTCATATTTTAGCGTTTCAGATCATTTGAAATTAATTTGACGAAGGTCCAATTTTTTTCTTTGTATACACGTACATGTGCGTATCTAGTGTGTACATTAGGGTGAATTGAAAATAGACAAATTTTTTGTGGTTCTTTGGATTGATCGAGAAACTTAGCAGAAAGTTGCCTTTTGTGATCTTAATGAAGTAAACAATTTTCTAAAATTTTCCTGCCAAAGGCCATCCCCTCCACCTCCTAAATCGCTCTCTCAAACACTTCGAAAGCTGAAATTGAATATTTTGGTTACTTGACCTTGCTCTTTCATACGTTTGTAACCATAAACTAATGTTTTCGTGCTTTTGTTGAGTCCATCTACGTTTAGAATATGATAAACTCCCTTTCTCCCCTGCAGCACTTGCGAAGGTGGATATGGGATGTGGTCTTGCCTTGATTTATCGTATGAGGCCACATTCATGAAATTTAAGTAATCTGAGCTTCCTCGAGCCTTTCTCAGATGTTGACCATTTGCTATTTTGTATCCATTCTGACTCAAGTTCAAATTCAACCTTTGTAGGTGAATTTGGTGAAGAGTTATGGGAGATTCAGGAGATATGATGACTTGGAACGTCCTCGAAATTCCATTTTGTGTTCTAGCTCCCTTTCGAATTCACTTTAAAAGCTGAAATTATAAGTGTTAGAGTTTATTAAGAGGGATCGAAAATGGCTAACTATTTTTTTCGGTGATTTGCGGGAAAGAAAAGTTACATTTTATAATCCTAATGATGTAAAAAATGTTATCAAAAAATTTGAAATTTTTATGGGTTTCATGAACGTGAAAGTTGACGAAAGAATAAATAAAAAAATTTGTAAAAAAGTCAAAAAATAATTAAAATTTTTTCAAGTTGAAAAAAAAACAAAAACAAAAATCAAAGTTTTAATTTTTCCATTTGAGATATGTGTGGGAGACCTTGGCAGTAACCCATATCCTCCGAAAATGCTCATAATACACCATTCGTAGAAACTCCCACTTTTCCAAACCAAAAATCCAATACATTTTAGAAAATGATCCCGCTCGTATTCTCCACTTACTGAATTTCCTCCACTTAACCGCCTTATACCCACTCTTGTAACCATTCTTAAGCACGCCTCTAGCCCAGTGCTGTACATGGCGTCTATTTATAAAAAAATGAAAAAATTATGAAGTAGCATGCTTGAGTTTTTCAGTTTTACCGGTGAAATAAAAAATAAAAATAAATAAATAATAATAATGATGATAATAATAATAGTAATAATAATAATAAATTAAAAGAAAAATTTTTTAATTTCTCTCATGTAAGATGTACTACGTAAGTTTAATTTTTTTTTTTTTAATTTTTTTTGTTAACGCCATTTACTGCAATTAAGACCTGGCGCGTATTAAAAGGTAAGTGTTTACAGTAGTGATTTTAGTCCAGTTTTGGTATTTGGTAATAAAAGAGAGTAAATGAGATACCAGAATTAGAGAAAATTTAAGAATTTTTTTATGAAATTTGTTACATGTTATTAGAGTCTTAAATCGCAAATATTCTTCTAGTTTTTGGCGAATCAGAAAAAAAAATTTTTATCCAAGTATTTTGAATCCATCCTAGCGTACATGTAAATGTATATATATATCCCTACCCCTCCACTTTGTTACAGAAGTGCACGGAAGTAAATCGCTGAAAAGTACCTCAGAGCTTGTTCTCGTAAAGACCTAGAGGTACTTTTTTATGTTTTTATTTCACCTCAAAGAGTAGAGCTGGAAAGAATCCAAGAGCCTCAAAATTTCACATCCCAATGTCAAACGATAAAGTAGAGTACAGACATCAACACTGCCAAATTTCAGCTTTTCAAGTCGATTTGAACTACAGTTGGAACGAAATGAAGAATTTTTTCGGTAGGTTTTGAGTCGTGAAATCCTTCTGATCTTCCTTATCTCCTCATCAAATCTAAGGGTTATTTCAGGATTCAAGACCACAATATGATCACTTGAATCTGAGCGAAAATGGATCCAAAATGGCGTATGATAATAATTTAAGGAAGGCTCGAGGAACACCAAATAGTTCAAATTTGAATCACCAGAAATAAATTGTATTTTATATTGCAAATCTGGTCCTTTGCGGAACTGAAATTTAGGTATGTTAGTCAGGTCTGTGCGCAAGGGTAGGGGGTGGGTTAGGGGTTGAAAACCCTCGTATGGCCAGAAAAAAAAAACTTGCCGAGTTTTAATTGAAATGAAGTTCTAAGGTTCTACCAGTGGTAACTGTTTGCAACGAAAGATCATTTTCCGCATTGAGAATAATAAAAACCTATTTGAGGTCTACGATGGAGAAAAATAGTTTGAATGGTTTGGCTTTCCTTAATATATATGGTAACTTCAAAATACAGGTTTCAGAAATCTGAAAGAATTTTCTAGAGCTCGCGTCGCGTCCTCTGCAAGTACGTTATTGCGAAATAAAATTTAAAATGTTCTCGAAATAATTATTTTCATCATTAGTTATAAAACTAGGCATAGCAACGATTTACAAATTACCCAATATAGGACAAAATTTCATCACACGAATATAGATACTATGTCCACAAAAATTTTTAATTCCCTCCCACAGAATATTAAAAAAATTCATTCTAATAAAATTTTAAAAACAAAACTCAGGGAATTCCTGATTGCTGGTGCGTTTTACACGGTGCAACAGTATCTCACAGTGTAGTAATTTAAAATATTTTTTATGTATGGGCCATGTGTTAATAGTTGTTAATTTAAATTTTTCTTTCTTTTTTTTTTTTTTGTAACATAGGTATGACATTGTATATGTTCCTCGGAGTACACACTACATGTAAATAAATACTAAATACTAAATTTTACCTTAACTCTCATAAATGTACAGTATGTGCAAGTACATACGTATGTATCAATGCATGCATAAAATACTTGATAGTTGATTTTTTTTCAAGTCACGCATGGTGTAGTTGAATAGTAAATTCCCCCCCCCCCCATCCAATCCCCTTGAAACATTGTGCTCTCAGCTTACTTTTCATATGCAGCCAAGAACGATAATTTTAAGCACCTAGCCTCTTCTCCATCCCTTCTCAAAATTTAAGTAAATCGCCATTTTCATGGGAGTTAATTTCCGTTTTACTTATGACACCTCCCTCATATATAAATTTCGCGTGGCTTCCATCACATAGAGGCATCACTGGGAATGAAAAAGCGGACGAACTAGCAAAACAAGCTGCTACTCTTTTACCTACACCAAACCTACCTTCAACACCCACGGACCTAAAAACACATTATAATTCACTCTTATCCCAAAAGTGGTTGAAAAACTGGGAAAGAGTTCCAAACTCAAACAAATTCCGAACAATCAAGTCCACCACAGAATTTTGGTCCACAACGTATCAAACGTCCCTCAAGGAAGAAGTAGCCTTATGCCGTCTACGAATAGGCCATGCACGGATTACCCATGCTCATCTCTTTACAAAATCCCCACCACCCCTCTGTCAAACTTGCTCCATCCCATTAACAGTTCACCACCTTCTCATAGACTGTCCAACTTATAAAAATCAACGCTTACAATTTAACCTTCCACCTACCATACAATCCCTACTTAGTAATAACCAAACCACAATTACAAATCTCTTAAATTTTCTAAAATCTAGCAAACTCCTTTCCGAAATCTAAAAATTATCCATCCGTGCCTCTGGCCTCAGTTGCAGTATAAGGCACGTAAATGGATAAAAGTAAAAGTAAAGTAAGTAAAAATCTAAAAAAAAAACCTTGGCAATTTTTTTTTTTTTTTGAACCATGCCAAAATCTTTATTTTTTTATTTATTTATATCATTAATTTTATTAATAATTATTTTTATTTATGAAATTTTTATTAAAATAATTATTTTATTTTTATTAGTAATTTTTTAATAATTAATCAATTTTTTATAAATAATCTATTTTTTTATAGTTTTTTAATTTAAGAAATATTTTTATTTATTTTAATTTCGATAGTTTATTTTAATGGACTCTGTCATTGAAATTTGAACTATTTTCATCCAAACTCGTTCCGATTACGAACTGAGGAAAAATATATGTAATAAAGAGATAGGCACTTACCATATAATTATAAATGGTTTGAAATGCAAAGATTTGAAAATCCCACCCTCCTCCAACTTCTCCTTTCCAAATCAGTTGGGCTGTAATAGCTGTAGTTTTAAATTAAAAGCTCAGCTAATGAGTAATTTTTTAATAACTGAGAAGTATCATGTTACTAACGAACTTCTATTGCTTCAATAACTCATGATAAATTCGAGCTCTTCGTTCGTACTACCGAGAAGTATCATTCATTCGTAGAAAAACCATCTAGACTGTTCTTATCAAATGCCTATATTCCGAAGAAAATTATTCATATAGTTAAAGCGCGCCAACGTGTTTAAAATTCTCAATAAGATGATTAATAATTTGTCGATGCCATTGGTTAGCTTTCGTCGCCAATTTTTACGTAATCTTTGTATGGAATACAAGTAATACAAGTTCGTCAAAATGCAACAGTTCGGTGCATCGATTGGTACTTGGATGAGCGCCAGTGTTGGCGAAATTCTCCGGCAATGAGTGTCGATGGTGGTACGCTGGTTCGATGTTGCCGAAATAATAGTATATCGTCGAAGTACTATGGTAGTAGAGAGACTGGTGTATTGATATTCATTATTTTAATTTTATTTTGTTCTGAGGCATTTGAATCGGAGAATAATGACGAAACGTCTTACTGGTACCAGCGTCATGTGGCGATACCTCATAAAGGGTTTTATTATCCGGGTATTCGA
>CM019755.1:19910793-19964707 GCA_009761765.1 Phenacoccus solenopsis | reverse complement strand
AGAAGAAAAAAATCGACCATTTCCACCAAATACGACTTCCACTTTCACATTTGACTTCGACAAAAAAACTGAATCCCGTGAACTGTGATCTCGACAACAAATAAGTCACGCTTTGACCGCGCTCCCTCGCAATTCCGCGAAATATTCGTATTTCGACGATCGCGTTATTGAACGATGACACGTTTTTACGCTGAAATGCGCACGTATAGAAATCATCGCGCATCAGCATATACAGGCGAACGTTTAGCGAAGATATGGTTTTATTTCAATTCGATGAACGTGCAAAGTTGAATTTTCGAATGGGTCCGGCGTTTTACATTTCAATTTATTGTCTGTACCACTTGCATATATATACAACGATATTCGTATACGTAAAATCAACGAAAATCTTGCATAAAAAACCTAAATTTCTTCGACCATAAAATAACAAAATTTCTCATAGTTTTCGTATTTTATAGCGATTTTTACGCTCAAATTGATTCAATCGTATTTACCACCGCTGCCGCGCAAAAGCGCACAAATAAATCTAAACCCTTATAAAATGAAAACGTAATATCATTTTCTCGGATAAAACGAGAACTTCGCGAGTTGATCAATTTTTATTCCGAATTCTCTGCCATCATAATGCTTTCTTCAATAAATCTGTAATTCGAGTTACCTCGTGGAAAAGCTTAAACCTGTATTACGTGCTTCGAAGAGCTACGAAAACAACTACGAGTGGAGAAATTTGTCAGCATTTTTTTTCACCAGAATTTTACTTTGCCAATCATTTTTTAATCGCTATTATGATATCGCGAAGACCTCGAAGGGAACATAGAATTTTTCATTTTTTCGAGACTTCACAAGTGATGGGTTAGGGACGAAATCTAGAGAGGAAAAAAAATGTTTCATAATAAACCCTTTTATATGTAGATAGGCAAAATTTATAGGCGATATTTTTTCAAGTAAACTTCCAAACATTCTGTTGGGTTTTCGAAATTTCCATTATTCTTTTATTAAAGGCATTAAAGCACTATACATACAACCAAGCATAGCCATTAAGGTGGCACAAAAAATTTTTTTCGTGCTTCCAAGTCGCACTATGATGAAAATTTGCCTCGTGTGACCCTAGTAAAGATGTATATAAATCAAAAAATAAAATAAAAAATTACTAGAGAAACGTGCCAACTCGAAGTTTATAGCTGAGAGTCTAAATTCAAATGTTTTCTTTTCTTTCGCATACGTTCACTCAATTGTTCCAGCACTTGGTAATGAAATTTTTAAACCGATTTATCTTAATTTTCATTTTTGCATTGTTCAATAAAAAAATAAAAAAGCATAAGCAGCTACGTCACATTACTGGAGCTGAGTTTTAATTGGGACTTGTTTAGATTTGCAGATATGTAGATAAACCTCTCCATGTTCGCAGACCACATTCAGTACCGAGCTAAAAACTCTACTTCTCTCTTCCAAAATCATTTTAGAATTTGAATAAAAAATAATATAATAATTTTGCTCAAAAGAATCACATATCTAAGCGCATATATTTATTAAATTTCGACTACACAGAGCTCTTCAAGTATTACTCAAATTTTGACTAGCCCCCATTTTGGATTCATTTTTACCCAAATTCAAGGCATCATGCTCTGGTGTGCAGTTAACCTCAAATACACAGTTTAAAATTTTCAAGTACATTTTGTGGAGAGGTGAGAATGATTCATGAAATTTTCCATCATGATTATCTCTCTAAAATATGATTTTCTCTTCAACTCGCCTCTAAATCTACGTAGAAAACTGAAATTTGAATACATGAGTTATCTGAGTTCACTCTATTATATAAAACCATAGTCGAAAAAAAATTTTTGCTCTTTCATTTATCCTTCCTCTTCATTAATATTTTCATGAGATTTACCCCTCTTCCTCCCCTAAAACACCACTTTTGATACTGGATTGGGACATTATATATATGACTTTTCTCAGTAGTTACATGACCTTGAATCTATAAAAATTGAGCTTTTCAAGGTAAGAAGAACTTACCCTCCTACCTTTCGTTCTCCATATTTTCTTCAATTAAAAAGCTTCCAAGTCCAAAAGTCTAATTTTCTATGAGTTTAAATGGAAAATGTATAAGAAAAACAAGTTATAGAGAATAAATTTCCAACAGCTTTGTTTCCATACATTTTTTTCTTAACAACTCTTCATTACCGAGATATTTGCAGAAAACTAAAAAATCTGCGAAGTTCGAAATCTCAACATTTGGGGAGGCAATCGACATTACAAACCATACAACTCTTACTTATTTTACAAATTTTGAGTCAATTCATCATGTTTCACTCGAGTTATCCTCGGAAAATGAAAATATGAAAGTTTCAGATAACAAAACGTACTAATTATTGGACTCTTTACTTCGAGTTCATTTTTCTGGAAATCTATGAGATTTCGTGAAAATTGCACGAGAACCAAAGTTGTAGAGCTTAAAATTTGCAACCATCTAATCGCTATTCGTTTTTCTCTCCAACGCTTCGTTCTCAAGATATTTAAAAAAAAAACTAAAAAGCTTCAAAGTTCAAAAGTTCAACTTCGGGGGAACTTTTATGGAAAATGAAGAGAACTAAAGTTGTAGAGAATGAAATTTTCTACAACTTCGTTTCTATACATTTTTTCTTCACGGTCCTTCATTCCTGAGATATTTGCAAAAAACTGAAAAAACTTCAAAGTTAGAAAGCTCGACTTTCAGAGAACGAATCGACTTTAAAAACAATAGGACTCTTAAGCTCCCCTTTTTTACCTATTCTCGAACACCGCATAGTGAATGCATAAGTGGATTTTACTTAAAAATGAAGTCCATGAATAATATTAAAACAACAACAATAACAACAACAACAACATATGAAAATTTTAAATAATCGATAATCACCATCAAAAATGTGAAAATATTTAAAAACCAATTATTAGCCTAAAAATGAGAAATTATTCAAAAACTGAAAAAATGTCCAAAAATGAAAAGCCTTCAAAATAAATCAAATTAAAACGTCGTAAAATGAAAAAAAAACCTCGACAGAAATTTTGCGTTGGAAATAATAAATACGACATTCGAAGATTAAATTTTCGCCAAAAGTCACCGATAGTTGGAAAAGTGAAGAACTAATTTGTAACAAATGAACTGGCACCTCTTGAAATTAAATATTCAAGACATCTCATTCTTGAACCATCCAATCACCCATACTCTTTTTCGAAATTTCCTTAGTTGCAAAATTCAAAACACCATCTTGAAGCGATACTCGGATAAAATCTAATTTATTACCTTACCCTCTCCACGTATGAATTATGAAAATATAACCATCGGAATCAGGAAACTTACCTGCAAAAAAAAAACGAAAGAAAAATATGTAAATAAATAGGTAATAAATCAAGGCTCGTCGACGCGCCGTTCAACGTTAACAAAACTACAAGGATTTTCATTTTTGAACGTGCGCTTTTTAATCAAGCATCATATTGCCGCCGTCAATCTACGATATTGACAAAACACCAACCCTTCACGGCTTCACGAAATCCACCAACGATGTACGATTTAATTGACACACCAGTCCGTCTTTTTTCGTTCATGAATTACGACCACGTATCAATCATACAGAATGCAATATTAGCCACTGACGATATTGTATGAGCTGTCTCGTGTCTTGAATACGAGTAAGACGAAAACGTTAGGTAGATTTGTTAAAAATAAAAAACTGACGAGTCGCAAATGCCGATATATACTCGTATTTTATAGGGATGGAATAAAATAGCACCAAGTTTATCGGCACCGATAACCCTAAGCTTAGGCTGTGATCGTTGTCGTGTAAAATAACGTTTCGATCAAATCCGATTATTCTCTTATTTAAATTTATGCGCGCGATTTACATTTTATTTGATATTGACGTTAAATGGCTTTTTTTATTCGCCTCGGCAACCTATTACGCGACTCATTTTACACGAGCTAAGCATTTACATTTTTTCAATAAATAACCGTTCTATAATCGCTAAATCTTGGCTTTAATTTTCTTCGTTTTTATAACCGAAAGACGAAAGCTTAGGATTAATTATAACGAAAGCAGACACTACTTACTATTCTATGTTTTACCGTGGTAACGATAGAAAAAAAAAAAAAAAAAAAACTTATTATAATAAACTACGATCCCTCTTCATTCGATATACAGGGTAAGAAGGAAATACTATCGTATCAACAAATCACGAAAATTGTTTTTTTTTTCGACTCGTATATCATTTTTATTTTATTTATATTTACAATGAAATGAAGTTACGAAGGAATTTTCAAAAATTACTATATTTATTTTATGCCGATCCGTCTATTATAAGCATTATAAATTTGCTTTTATTGCATTCAGTTTCGGACCATTTATTTCTATGTACAATGTATAATATCGTAGCCTTTTGGTTTTTTTTTCTATGCTGGCGTTCACGCAAAATTTTTCGGCTATTATTAGCGTTTTTTATTTGACCAAAATAACGTTGTAAATCTGTTATAGCGAAGAAATAAATGTCTATAGTTGCGATAAAAAATTTCCAAATTACAGGAAAATGTATCCTTTTAATTTTTAAAATGATGTTTGGAATTTCGGTGCGGAAAAAGCCAAGCCACGTGACGCTATAGTATCACATAAATAATGAATACAGGCTAAACCTTTTTTCGTTAATTCAAGCCCATAAATAATTTCACGTTGATGTATGTTCATTGTTTGGGCAACAATTTGCCGCCTCTTCGCTGCCAAATATATTGGCGAAATTATCGGTAATTACGTTCGAACGAATTTTATTCATCGGCTTAGGTTCGTTTGACGAGAAAGCCTGAAAACGCTGGTTACGTGTTTCGCAGCGATTATATAGAAACATTTTAAAAAGATGAAACGACCGGAGAGATTGTTGACGAAAAAATAAAATTTTAGGCTCGCATTTTTATTCTCGAAACGACGCACTGTGCTCTTGCGACAATACAAATACGATTTCTTTTATGTTACGGTACATTATTAGAACGCAGATCACTTTTTACTCTGTAAAGAAATCCCTACGGACGGATGTAAAAAGAGAGTCTTCGAATGGTGGTTATCTGTACGGTGGTCAAACGCCTAAACGTATAGCATTGTAGATGAATTCGGTCTCTCTCAACTTCACGACGATACGCTTTTCCTACCTTGTCTATCGATTGCCGTTACATTATTATTCCGTGGAGTTACCATCGACCCATTTCGCTATAGTTTCTGGACCGTCCCCTGTGCCTTATTAAACTTATTTTTCTCCTGTTCTTCTTTTTTATCGCGGAATTTTTTCTATTATTTGGATTTCTCGAGTTCAATTGTCTCTTATCGCGTATAAGATCGATATAGCGAAGCGTCGTTATACTGGATTCGGTATTTCACTTCAGCACGACTGGCTTGTGAGATTTTTATTACTATGTCTGTGTTTTAGATTGAAGGAGAATTTTATTCCATTAATGATTTGACCGAGGATTCTACAGTTGCATAGTGACTGTAATTATACAGGGTGTCCCTGGAGCGGCCGGTCAAACTTTGTCATTAGGTAGTATGCGATGAGGCGAGTAAAAAATGTCATGTACATATATAACCTATCGTGAAAATTGCAGACGCTGGCACGAAATGAAGTTAATTAAAATAAAATTATGTTCCTTCAATTGTAGGCTACGCAAATAACATTCATAATGACCAACTTTAAGCGAAACATTTATTTATTTATTTATTTATTTCATGAACTGTTGTGCAATGTAATTTGCCTAGCCTACAATCGAAGGAACATAATTTTATTTTGATTAACTTCATTTCGTGCCAGCGCCTGCAATTTTCACGATAGGCTATAAATGTAAATGACATTTTTTACTCGCCTCATCACTTACTACTTAATGGCAAAGTTTGACTGGCCACTCCCGGACACCCTGTATGCAGAAAAAATCTCAGCCTCTCACGCCAACATTCACCTTCATTATAATAAAGTGAAATTTAAAAAATTTGTGTGTGTATTTAAAAAAATCAAAAAATCAAAAAATTTAGTCTTGAGTAATATGATACTTATTTGTATACACGAGATATATATATTTTTTTTAATGACGTATTTAAGTGCTATATTGGGTTATTACGCTATCTTTCAGTGAGTTTAAATTCGGTTATTTATTCAAAAAATCAAAAAAAATGTGACTAGTGATTTTGTTATACAGAGAGCAATATTATTTAATTTTTATTTACTCAGTATCCTCTGGCCAAATATTCCAGAAATTAAAAAATATTAATAAGAATTATATAGTACTAGTAATCTATACCCATCCTTCGGATGGGGTGTTTAAGCATGTGCTTCTTCATACACTGAAAGGGTTTTTTTTATCTTTATTGTCAACTTCTTCGATGGTAATAGTTCTCCTTTGCTTTGTTTTGCGAATTATTAAAGGAAAAAAATTTTGAAATCACGATGGTAGATTCTATCATTTCTTTAACCAAAATTTTTAAAAATTAAAAACTAAATTTTTGTCAATGTTATTTTTAATTTTTTTTTTTTTCAAAATTTGTGATCACGTTCAAAAAATAACTTTTTGCTTACTACTTGTTTAATGAAAGGAGCAATTGAAAAAGTAAATCGATATACAAAATTTATATACATACATAAGTAATGTTATTATTCATTTTATATTCACGATGTTAAAATTAATTTTTTTTTCTTTAATCTCAGTTAGCCACAAATTAAAATTACTTCAAAAAACAAAATAAAAAACATGGATCCATCTACATCGGAATTCGTTGAATTATTTCAAAACATAGACAGTGAAAAAATGTCTAAAATAATAATTTCGTTAGTCAACCATTCGGCATAAGATGCCATTCGAATTCATAAGTTGAGGTTTTATTTCGTTCGCTAACCATTCAACGTGAGGTACCATGAGGAGGGATCCTTATGCTTTTTACTCCATATTACAAATGACCACACCACTACTTTATTACAACTCCAGCTGGTTCAATTAAAGTGCACTCCATATTAGAACATGAGCTGGTTGAATGAAACTTGAGGACATCCTCTCACCTCCTGCTACATTTATAAAATTTTGCTCCATTTATCACGTGGGAACTAAAATACCTCCACTCATGCTCCGTCACGCCAATCTACAGTTCAATGAAACGTGAGGTCACAAAAACTCACCTTCTGTGCAAACTAAAAGACCTGGACTCATGCCACATCAAACTAAGTCACAGTTCAATGAAATGTGAGGTCACGCAAACTCACGTTTCTGCAACACTAAAAAACTGCGAACTAAAAGACCTTGACTCATGCCCCGTCACGCTAATTCACGGTTCAATTTTTCCGTGAGCTCACACAAACTCACATTTCTACTACATATATAAAATTTTACTCCATAATATTGAAACGTGAGCTGGTTCAATGAAACGTGAGGTCACACAATCTCACGCTCCAAGTCCTAAGTTGGTTGAATGAAACTTGAGGACATCCTCTCACCTCCTGCTAGATTTATAGAATTCTGCTCCATTTATCACGTGGGAACTAAAATACCTCCACTCATGCCCCATCACGCCAACTTACAGTTCAATGAAACGTGAGGTCACAAAAATTTACATTCCGTGCAAACTAAAAGACATGGACTCATGCCCCATCACGTTAATTCACGGGTTAATATTGAAACGTGAGCTGTTTCAATGAAACGTGAGGTCACACAATCTCACGTTCCAAATCCAAAATTTAAAAATTGCGCACATCATAGGGAGATCCTGGTGGACAATGTATTAACTACTCTTCGGGGTTGTGGAATGACGTTTGGTCGAGCGTCGTAGATGTGTGTACAACTTCTTCGGCCCATTTACTGGACGTTTCTTTAAAGCTTTTTTTCGAACTTCATGGAGCTTTTCGTGAGTGCCCGAGGCGTTAAGAACGATCTCCTCGCTCAGCCCTATCACATGAAACCACTCGCAACTTCCATCGTTGCGCGTATCTCGACTTTACTTCGGACAAAGTTTTACCCTCTTCAATTATATAGTAGATTAATAGTACTTATATAATCTCAGTGATGTAAATAGGCAGTTCTTCGGTGATATATGTGTGGGGAGGTGGGGTTTACACGTACAAATGTTATAAAGAAATATACCATAATTATGTACCAATACTCGGATCTCTCTTATAATTCTTTTAGCGCCCTCTCCTCGACTCATCTAAATAAATTCCTCACTATCATTCTGAAAAAAAAGGAAAAAAAACAACATCTGAAAAAAAAGTGTTCAAACCTTATAATACAACGATAAAAATAAGAATTTCTTCCATTAAGGGGTGATTTCAATTCTTTATTTTTTGCCCCTTCTTGAAAATATTTATAGAAAAAAAAAGCCGGGTAAGGGGTTAAACTCCAAATCTCAATCTGTATTTACGCCATTAAATAGTTCATCTGCCTGAACTGACTCAATAGGTAAGTTATGCCTAATTTTTAATTTTAATGTATTTTCTAGGTAGGCTAAATTTTGCCTAAAATAGGAATATTAGTTATTTTATTTGATTTTGGCAAGTAAAAAATATAATTTAACAAGCCTCGCGCCTCTGAAGTTCATAGGGGCAGAAAGCAACCTCATACTAAACAATATATAACTCAAGTGATGAACTTATAAATTATCTATCCATCAAGAATAAAATTACTGAGCAAAATCAGAAGAAATGTTGAGCTCACCGGAAACCAAAAAATTCATGGGTTAATATTTTTTTTGATTCTGAAAACCAAAAATGATCCACAAACGCAAGAAATCAAAAATATATTCATTCATTTATAATTTTATTTGTTAAATAATTCAGTGCCTTCTGTAGAAGTTCAGTAGCTTATCTCAGAAGGAGTGCATCAACTACATAGTGCAACTGACATAAAATTAACATTGATATGAAATTGAAAATGTTGCTTCAAAGCCTCATTTGAAAATCATCTATGAAGTAAGATTCTCATTCACCCTTCAATGGCAATACCTTCACCACCATGTACAGCTTTTTGATGCTTCCATTAATCTAACAACTATTCTAAAGAGATTGTTGAAAGTGAAATGGAATTCCTCTTAATTTTAATATCCTATATCAAAACGTTTTTACTTGTCCAATGATTTTCCTTTTTACAAAACATGAAGTTACAATATTTTGATCTTTGCCAAATGATTACAAATATTCCGAAACGCAAAGATTTGAAAACTCCGCCCTACCCCGACCACTACTCCCAAAATAGGTAGGCTGTAGGCAACGATAAATAGTAAGGATTAATCAATGATTACAATAATGATAGACTGATACACTCAAGTAACGTAAAAAATAATATGTAACTCGAAATTTATATTAAATTTACTTTTGAAAATGTGGATAAAAATTAAAATGCATAAAAATAGTAATTTAATTGAACAAAATCACATTATAACATGCAAATTCTCACATTATTCACGAGAAAGAAAATGAATAAAAAAATGCAATTGAAACTAAACTAAAAAACCTTCTATAACAATAATAATGCCTAATAACAAAAAAATTAATATTACAAACCGCAATAATTTAGATGAAACATTATACATTAGTAGATTATAGTTGTATGTGCAACGACTTCAGGGATTTCATTAGATTCAGAAGTGAGCTCGAGTTTTGGAGTAGATAACGTAGTATCCATATCGTAATCTTTCGTCACAAAAGCCTCAGTGGTTGTCGACGTAGATACCTCGTCGGGTTTTGCCGCAGTAGACGTGATAATTTCATCGACGTTTATAGTAGCAGCGTCGGTTATTGTTGGCAGAGAGGTTTGTTCTTCGGTTGTTCGACTCATATCAACACTAAACTGTGTCGTAGTGGGCGATGTGCGCTTCCAGCATCGACGACGTCGCGATCCATAAGTAGGAAAACACCGACGATTGATAACATAAGGTGGAAACCCCATATAGTCATAGCAATCATTCAAACAAAAACGAGAATAGCCAAAATCCTTACGGCAAGGAAAGAAAGAACGTCGTTGACGAATATGATTTTCCCCTTGTAAGCGATCCACTCCGTTTGAATTTCCCAACAGTGATTGCAGAACACCACCGGATGCGATATCTTGACGACCAACGCGGTGAATGCTATTAGCTGTGTACGACTGCAAACATAAACTTAGCACGCACGACCATTTCAACCAAATCGAGAACATATTCGCGCAAAAAAAACTTAACAATCACTTTTAATACGGAGTTCCAATTCGACTCATAGACTGACGAGAACACAGTTACTTACTTCCCTTATATACTGCAAATTCGAAAAGATGAATAATACTGAAATAAACTGATGAGTTTCATTTCATAATTAACGAGAAAAGAGATGCATTTAGCTATTCAAGAAAAAAACTACCATGAGCCTTATCGAATTCGTTGAAAGCAGCGAATAAAATCGATGATTAATCGCGTGACCGAGCTACATCTATCTAATATCAGCCATGCCGCACAGTGGCGTCGGACCGGGGGGTAAATCGGTCAACTTTACCCCTAGTCCCGTCAAAATGCGACAAAAACACGTGTTAACCTGGACTAATTGGGGGCCAAAGTTTTTCTGCGGAAGTTTGTAACTAATGGTGTCTGTAATAACACCTAACTTTTCCCCAGAAATCGCATCCTTGCTTCTCCCCCAAAATCCACATTTGTGCCCCCAAAATTTGTTTTTTGCCAATAACATGTGTTCTAATCTAGATACAGAAAAAAAGCCGAGTGAAGAAATGAAGCTGAACAAATTTCCAACAAAAAATATTATTACACATTTTTTGCTCAAGTTGATACAATCGTGAGAAAACGCTCTTGAAACGGGCCACTTTCATTGCACTTAGGGCCATAGCGCGACGTTTGATATACCCTACCACGTTACGCTAATGTTTA
This sequence comes from Phenacoccus solenopsis, assembly GCA_009761765.1. Classification (NCBI taxonomy): domain Eukaryota; kingdom Metazoa; phylum Arthropoda; class Insecta; order Hemiptera; family Pseudococcidae; genus Phenacoccus; species Phenacoccus solenopsis. The sequence continues at coordinate 19,953,809 of CM019755.1, read as the reverse complement.
ATGTTCTCATCGTGCAAATAGACTACTGGCATGGGAGAAATTTTGGTTTTTCTAGAAAATTGATCTATTTGTAGTATAGTTATGAGTAGTATAAAATATAATGCAAAACAATACAGGAAAAATAGGGATTTTTCATATACATTAGAAATAGTTTGAAAGCCCCTGATTATTGAAAAAATAGGTAAATAATTATTTTTCTGAAATTCAGAAGGCAAAATATCGCCCTTGCACACAAAAAATTTAAAAATTGTTGAAAATAAATTTTTTTGAACAATTTTTGATGCATCATAAAATTTTCTAACTTTGACCTGATTATTCAGGGTATAGATATTAACTTGAAAAACTTAAATTTTTTGGGTATACTTTTGAGATTATTTTACAACTATCAACCGCTATTCCTGATCGATTTTCGAGAAAAACCAAAATTTGTTCACCTCAGTAGTCATTTGCGCGATGAGAACATGAAACATTAACGTAACGCGGTAAGGTATCTCAAACGTCGCGCTATGGCCCTATACGCAATGAAAGTAGCGCGTTTCAAGGGCCTTTTCTTGCTATTCTATCAAATTGGGCAAAAAATGTGTAATAATATTTTTTATAGGAAATTTCATCAGCTTCATTTTTTAACTTGACTTTTTTTCTGTATCTAGATGAGGATGTGTGTTATGGGCAAAAAACTGGTTTGGGGGCACAAATGTAGATTTTGGGGGAGAAGCAACAGGGGGATTTTTGGGGAAAAGTTGGTGGTAGTTATGGATACTATTGGCTACAAGATTCTGCAGAAAAATTTTGGCCCCCAATTTGTCCCGGTTATAAACCTAATTTGACTGGACTACCCCCCCCAAAAAAAAAAAAAATTGGAGAATTGGAGGAAGATAAAAGTATCATTCCGCCACCATTTGAAAATACATGAAAATTACCGATTGCCGAAATAGCTACATGCGATGCCGCAATGGAATAAACATGAAAATAAACAATGAAGAAATAACTGTCTACTGAAATATTATTTTCCCTTTGTATGTGAGTCCTAAGTAGTGTAACACTCACTGAAACCAAAACCCGTTCATTTTCAACTTTCAATTAAGCGCAACACGAATATCGATATTAAAAGTATGGTGAAAAAGTTCATTAGTTTGAGCAACCGAAGTTTAGTTTTTGCATATATTCTCGATTAATTTTTTTTTTATTTACATTAGTTTTCATTTGTTTTTAAAATCAACCTGCCTATTTTTCTGACCTAGCTATGAGACCACCCCTCCCCCTGCCAACTAATCATATGCACATACACATCTGACACCTTACACAAGGAGTTCAGCATGAATTTTCGGAAATGGTTACCCCCCCCCCCCCCCCCCAGAAAAAAGCTCCCGACGCCACTGACGCCGGATATCTTTATTTCTACTAATTAACGGGAAACAATTGTAATCAACAATCATAGTACTTTTCGATGAATGTTTCATGTTATCTCGGTCTGAGTAAGCAATTTTTCGTGATTCATTATTCGCACAATCAATGTCAATCGTAATACGAATATTATGTGGAACTATGGACATGACGAAGGGAGAAAGTACATGTATTACATATGTAAAATTCCAATAATAAAGGAACGAATATTACAGTTCCAAATGATATGTTGAATATGTGATTCTAAAGATAAAGTAACAGCTTTTTTACTGACTAGTGACTACGTAGCTATTGAATACGATGATGTTGGGAAAATTTTCTCGCATGACTCACTGTGAATTATTCATTTCATGTTTCATGCACTCGTGAGCTATGACTTTAGCACGATTGATTTGTCAGATTTTCATTACTGTGTCTGAGTTTTAGATTGAAGGAGAATTTTATTCGATTAGCGAACATTTAATGCGCGTGGATTTAACCAAGTGTTAGATAGTTGCATAATGACTGTAATTAGCGCAAAGAAAATTTTGGCATCGTACGCATTCTCTAGAAAAGAAGTTTAGTTTTGAGTAATACGATATTTATTTGTATCCGTGAGACATTTTTATTTATTCAAAGAATCAAAAAAAATACGACTAGTGATTTTGTTATGCAGAGAGTAATATTATTTAATTTTTATTTACTTAATATCCTCTGGAGAGATATTTCACAAATTAAAAAATATTAATAATAATTACATAGTATAAATACTAGATAATTTCAGTGATGTAAATATAGGCAGTTCTTCGGTGTTATGTGTGGACGCGGGGGTACACGTACGAATGTTATAAAAAAAAGACCATAATTATGTATCAATACTCGGATCTCTCTCATAAATTTTTTAGCGCCTCTCCTCGACTCAAAAAAAAAAAACAACATCTGAAAAAAATTGTTTAAACGTTATAATACAACGATAAAAATTTAAATATATTGGATGTCTAATAAAATATGTTCACCAAAATGCCTAACTTTGCATGACCTTTTATCACGACTTTTTCGACATTTTCAACACCCTACCCCACACCTCAAAAAAAATGTTTACCAAAAACTTCGAAAAATATAATTGTTTCAAGAAAAAGTCACAAGTAAGTAACTCTTGAATTTAAATGTTTGCAAACAACTTCAGAGAAATGTAATTGGAAAAAAAATGAAAAACTACATATATTTGATTTTTTAACAAAAAATCATAAATATCACAAGGTACCGTCATAATATGAATGCCAACTGAAAATTTTGGGCAGGTTTAGATTTAATGAAGTTCAATGATTATTCTAAGGAAGAATTCACCCTGACAAAGAAAAAAGTAGATTCGTTATTGGACCGTCTAACAGGAACCAAAAAGAGCTAATTAACATCACGAATTTCGAACCACCGAATAAAAAACCTAAAAAAAAAAACGTAAGCAGCCATGCCGCATTACTGGAGCTGAGTTTCTAACTGGGGCTTGTTTTGATTTAGTAATAACCTTGCTTAACCGTTCATCACTACAGGCCACACCCAATACCAAGTCTGAAAACCCCTACCCTATCCTTTCCAAAAACACTTAAGAAGTTCAATTTGGCACAAATGTAGTATTTCTTACCATGAAATAATCATGCGAACACATATTTCTCAAATTATAAGTATTTGAGGCTCCTCAAATTATCTTCAAATTTTGTAAATCCGCCATTTTGGATCCATTTTGACTCAAATTTAAGTGGTTATATTCTGGTCACAAACTAATCCTACACACAAAGTTTGACCATTCTAGGCCGATTTGGTGATGAGATATGGAAGATTCATGAAATTTCCTGCAGCAATTTCCCCTCCAAAAGCCGTTTTTTGCTCTAACTCCCCTCCAAAATCACTGAGGAAGCTAAAATCAAAATACGTTTGTCACTTGGGCTCATTTTATCATATGACACAGCAATAAAAAATTTTCGACCCCTCCTGTACCCCCACCACTATTTTAGGTTGGTAACCCCGCCTTCCCCCTCCAACATCATGTATGGAAGTGAATTCGGGATATAGTATACAACTTATCCCCAATAACCATATGAATTCATATTAATTACATTTTTACCAACTTGAGGCTCCTCAAGCTCTACTCAAAATTTTGATAATCCGCCATTTTGAATCCATTTTGATCCAAATTCAAGAGGTCATATTGTGGTCACCAACTAACCTCACACACAAAATTTGACCTCTTTAACTTGATTTGGTGGGGAGATATGGAAGATTCAAGAAATTTCATGACTCAAAACTTCCTCAAAAAGCCGTTTTTTGATCTAACTCCTCTCAATATGCACAAGAAGCTGAAATTTGGATATGTTAGTATCCGTGACTCACTCTTTCATATGAAATCAAAAACGAAAAATTTGAGCTATTTGCCCCTTCTCCAGCCCCCTCAAAATTTGAGTGATCCGCCATTTTGAAATTTATCGAAAAAACAAAAAAACTATTTTTGCGCATTTTCAAGAAGAGTCTCTCACCAAATTTTGAGCGAATTTTATGAATACTCGCCGGCGCTACGCGTGGGGGAAAAAAATATATATATATATATAGTGATCTATGGTCAAAGTGGCATCACTTTGCACATTCCTCAGAAGTGCATCTAATGTCACGTTAACGACACCACATGGCGAACGGAATGTATAATTTCATAGGTTTTCTTGGAAACAAATTTTTAAAATGATGCCACTTTACCTGTAAACAAAAAAAATGAGGCTACTACGACCGTAGACCGAAAAAAATTTTTTTGTATGAAAAATAGAATATTAGTGGTAAAGTGGCATCACCCAAATAACCACACCAGTGACGTCATGACACATAGCTGAATCGATGAGCAATGTGTTGGTAAAGTGGCATCAAAAAAAAGATGCCACTTCGTAAAAAAGATGCCACTTTACCTGTAGACGACGAAAAATGATGCCACTTTATCCATAGATAAATCTATATATATATACCAAAAAGTTGGACATTTGCCAGATGATTACAAATGGTCTGAAACGCAAAGATTTGAAGACCCCACCCTCCCCCGACCTTCCCTTCCCAAATCAGGGAGGCTGTAATAGCTATCGTTTTGTTAAAAACTCAGCTAAAAACGAACCATATTGATCTCAACTAAGCAAAAAAATGGCCGCCGATGAGATTTTCGAAATGTATCATCTGTCAGGGAGAAATTGGAAATCAGAAAAGGTTTTAAAAATGCTGCGATAGAATAAGGGTTAAATACTGATTAAAATAATGATGACGTGATGAACTCAAGAAGCGTAAAAAATAAAGAACACTAATACAAGAAACAAAAATATATAACTCGAAGTTACCTTTAAATTTATTTTTGAAAATGTAGATAAAAATTCAAGTACATGGAACAAAACTACATTTCTAGCTCGCAAATTCTCATGTTGATCACAAAGAGAAAAAAATGAATTTATTAACTAATTTAATATTAAATAATAATTGACTAAAAATCAACTTTTTTAATCTACGAGTATTTTTATCAATTAATTTAACTTTCTTTCCTCAACATTTTTTAGGATTAAGAAGCATATTGAAACTGAAATAAAAACCCTTCTATAATAATAATACCTAATAATAGAAAAATTAATATTATAAACCGAAATAATTTAGATATAACATTAGGCATTAGTAGGGCACAAGTGAAGATTCATCGTTGTCTTCAAAATATTCATTTGAATCAGAGTTTGACTCTGTAACGGTTGTGTATTCTTTCGAGCTGGTGACCTGTTCGGAAGAAGGATACTGTGAGACTTTCTGGAGTTCATCTCTTGCCTGTTGAGTGAGATCTTCAGTAATTACTGATAACGTAGTCTCCATATCATGATCTTCCATTGCAGAAGCTTCGGTGGTTGTTGACGCAGCTTCCTCGTCGGGTTCTGCTGTCAAATGTTCAATAGAATCCAAATTTGCCGCAGTAGATGCGATAGTAGGAGTGTTAGTGGTTGACGACGTGGTAACTTCATCGACTTCAATAGTAGCAACTTTAGTTATTGTTGGCAGAGACGTCTGTTCTTCGGGTGTTGAACTCATATCAACACTAAACTGTGTCGTAGTGGGCGTAGTAGTTCTATCAGCGTTCGTAGCATAACTGTTAGCATAGTTGATATATGTATGAAGAAACCATCTAAGGTCAGGATACCTACAATCGGTATAAAAAGGGTGAAACCCCCGATGATAAGAAGAATAGCCAAAGACATCATTGTGATAATGATGATAGCCCAAATAATCACGGCAAGGAAAAAAAGATCGTCGATGACGAATATAATTCTGCCCCTGCACGCGATCCACTTCTCGATTTTCCAACGGCGATTGCTGATACGTGACTGCATCACCATCGGATACAAGATCCTGACTACTAACGCGATAAATGCTACTAGCTGTGAACGACTGGAAACATAAACTTAGTAAGCATAACCATTTCAACCAAATGGTGAACATATTGACGCGCAAAAAAAAACTTGACAATCACTTTAAATACGATTTTCCAATTGCACGTACACGGTAGACTAACGAAAACACCGTTACTTCGCTTATTAATAGTGCTAATTCGAGAGGATGAATTTATAAACCGAGGTAATAAATGCCCTTCCAAGTCAAACTGGATGACGTAAGATGTTTTTACAAATGAATTTCATTTCATAATTAACGAGATAACAAATACATTTTGCTATTTAAGAAGATAACAACCATTAGTCTTATCAAATTTGTTGAAAACAGAGAATAAAATCGATGAGTAATCGCGTAAATGCACTAGATCTATCAAATATGCCTCACACCGAATATCTGTAGTTCTACAAATTAACAGGGAAAAACTATAATCAAAAGTACTATTACTTTTCAATGATTGTTTCATGTTATCTCGGGCTGAATAAACAATCTTCGTGATTCATTATTCACGGAAGAAAGTACATGTACAATGGGCATCTATTTAAAATTTCAATAATAAAGGAGTGAATATTACAGTTTCAAATTATATTTTGAACATGTGATATCGAAGATAAAAAGTAACAGCTTTTTTTACCAACTACATAGCTAGTAGTTACGAAGTGCGATGATGTTATTGGGAAAATTTTCTCGCATTCATTGCGAAATCTTCATTTCATGATTGATGCACTTGTAAGGAAAAAATTTAAATACTTTTTTTTTGTCACTAATAGTATCTATTTTTGGTTGTATCTTGATAAGAAAGTTTTCAACGAACTTGTGCACTCGAAGGTCGAAGGACCGTTCACATCTGAATTTTTATGGCAGAGTCAGATTACAAAGAATGATTTTAACCAATTTCAAAAATGTCCAATTTAAGATCCATTATTTCTTCGTCCATTTCCATGCAATGCTTCTTCTATTCATCTTTTTCTATATATTTTTTTTTTTTTTTTTTTCAGAACATAACGAACACAAGTACGGTTCAAATTTACAACACGTTTACACTCAAAATTTGCCAAAAAATTATCAGTTTAATTTTTCAGAAATAGCTTCAATTAATACCTCAGCTTTAGGAGCTGCTTACACTTTTATTATTATCATTTTTTATTTTGTGAATTGAAAAAAGTATACAAATGGAAAATATGTGAGGAATACATAGTTACCAAAGAAATTATCTGCAAAAATAAAATGCAAACATTTTGAAACTTCTTACACTCCTCTTATGAACGAATCCTTCTTTTGTTTTTTTTACTACCCTCAACGATTTCTACTATTTTCATATGAAGTGTCTACTTCATCAATTGCTTCAAGAACTGAATTGTGAATACGTCTGTTGAAAAAATGATTTCTCCATTTTAGGCAGAATTTATTATTATTATTATTTTTTTTCATTAAATTAGTCGTATTATTATTGCTTAAAAGGAATGAATGAATACATACTATGTAATTAATTAAATTAAAAAATTTACTCCAAAATAAATTACACATGATTAACTTTATTTATCATGTCATTCCAAGCACATTGAGTAAGAAAAACATTCAGATGCCGGATTTTTTAAAATATAAACTTCGATAAGCATGGGAATTTCTCACCCTGTATATTTTTGTTAAACGAGAGGGATGGAGTGGAACATATCACATATTCGCATTAGAATATAAGAGAAAACAAAACGTTTCATTTGTACCCATACTTCCTTCTGCAGTGATTAAGGCTTTGAAAATTTAATTCACGAGAATTTATAAAGAAACGAACGTAACGATACCTACGCTTAAAATAATTAATACTTAGTTTTCAATGTAATGAGAAGGGTTTGGCTGAAAAAAGTCATAATTTCAAATGGGAGTTTTACACGTTGTCCGAATCTTTTTGTGCGGTGATTTTCTGAACTTTTTTCATGAAAATAATGATCTAGATATGACTCATGAAGCTTAGAGGCCAGTAAAAGGGTGTTCTAATACAAAAGGAATGCTTTATCACATACGCTTATCAAAATTAGTAGAAAATTCCCATACTTATCGAAGCTTATATTTTTAAAAAAAATCCTGTGTCCGAGTGTTTATCTTGCTCATTTACATACGAGATTAGCGAATATAAAGTCAAATATACGTAACATCGAATACGATCTATACTTGGATGCAAAATCTTATGGAATAAAAAGGGTCTCTCCTGATAAGATAGTGAAAACGGCCCTTGACCCAAATTTGGTAACAAGTGGTCCTAAATGTTGCCCTCGATGAAAAAACTGCCCAAAAAAATTTGTGACCCCCCACCCCTTCTTGAGAAATCAACTCACATATGTCGAAAATTCAATATTTTCCAACTCTGGATGGGATGGATGAAAATTTTTGAAAATTTCACTATGGATAGGCATTATATAAGTACATTTGTAGAAATTTTTTCAAATTTTTCGATTCATATTTTCTTGGATTTTTTAGGCTTTGAAATTTTTAAAAAATTGTAAAAAATTTTTTGAGGGGGTACATGGCTGAATTTTTTTCCATAAACAGCTCGTACTTTAAGGTACAACATGATAATATTTTTAACCCCCCGAAGGGGGTGGAAGTTGGTCAAAAAAAAAGAAATGTGTAACAAGAGGGCCTTCTAAATTCACTTTTTTGCATTTTTTTTTGCGAACAACGCGTTTTAGAGAAAAAATAGTAAAGTAATAAAATGTTTCTCATTAAATCCTCTATAAGAAAGGGTCTTATAATTTCTTTTCGTATACCCATTAGGGGAGGAAATAATGGACTACAAAGTTGCTCCTAGTACTAATAGTATGTATTACACTATCGCAAAATCAGTAAGGACTAAATAAGAAGAAAAAAAATGGAAAATGAACATAAAAAATTATAAGACCCTTTCTTATAGAGGATTTAATGAGAAACATTTTATTACTTTACTATTTTTTCTCTAAAACGCGTTGTTCGCAAAAAAAAATGCAAAAAAGTGAATTTAGAAGGCCTCCTTGTTACACATTTCTTTTTTTTTGACCAACTTCCACCCCCCTTCCGAGGGTTGAAAATATTATCATGTTGTATCTTAGAGTACGTACTGATTATGGTAAAAAATTGAGCCATGTACTCCCCTAAAAAAAAATTTTTACAATTTTTTAAAAATTTCAAAGCCTAAAAATTCAAGAAAATATGAATCGAAAAATTTGAAAAAATTTCCACAAATGTACTTATATAATGCCTAACAATACTGAAATTTTCAAAATTTTTCATCCATCCCATCCAGAGTTGGAAAATATTTAATTTTCGACATATGGGAGTCGATTTCCCAAGAAGGGGTGGGGGAGGTCAAAAATTTTTTTGGGCAGTTTTTTCATCAAGGGCAACATTTAGGACTACTTGTGACCGAATTTGGGTCAAGGGCCGTTTTCACTATCTTATCAGGAGAGACCCTTTTCGAGACTTTAAAATGAAATTATCCGAGCACTTTCAATTATAGATTTAGAAAAAAAAAAACGAACCTCGTTCTCTTTTTTCTCATTCCTCGACAGATACTGACCTTGGAATTTTACTTCAATTTTTTATTTATTCCTATCTGCGCATTATTCGATTCACCCATAACATTGGCAATATCGGTTGGAAAATAGGAATCGAGAGAATTGTAAATAAATAATATAAAAACACGCTGCTCGACACTCCCTATTCATACAACAAAATAAAACCATAACCGGCGAGGAGCGACTTCATATACAGCTGTAACCTAACCATTTAATTCAGCTGACAAGTTCATTAACAATAGAATATAATTGAACGATTACCACGGACGAATCTTTAACTAGCTTGTCGCGACACCCAAGGGATCGCGAATAATATTTTAGAGGGTCTCGAAGGCGACATTATAAATGTTCTATTTTACTCGCAATAGGTATAGTAGTAGCTGCGCTATTGTCGAGTTAATTTTTAATAACAAGAGATGTAGAATTATTCTCGGCAAAAAGTGGCAGAGCACGCATGAAACGCTAGTTTTATATAACTTGCGGAAATAGCTCGATGTTTTCTCGGGTATTCGTTGAATTATAAATTGACCACGAAAGGGCATTGAGTTGGTGAGTTGACAGTGCGAAATGAACAGAGGTAAAGGAAGAAATAAACGGAAAAAATTTAATTCGTCGTTGAGATATTTGATATTTTCAACTTTTTTGGGAGGGGAGGGATTGAGGAAAAAATTTTCAGGGTTTGTTTCCGAACACATGAAGAGGCCGAAGTAGTTTCTTTTTTCAAGAATAGCGAAGGGTGAGGGAAAAGTAGTCGTCAAATAAGTACCAACAAATGAAATTAAAATCGTGCAAAAATTAATTTTTTCGTATTTCTAAATTTCTGAAAATATTGATCTTATTTTGTTAAGCTTTTTCACTAAAAATATCAAATAGAGTTTTGTGGATCAGATAAATAACTAAATAAAACTGAACAACTGGCGCATTCACAGTTCACACATACGAATCTCAGAGTACGTAAGTATATCACATCAACGTTAAAGAATTTTCATTCAACCCTCAAAATGAATATCGTGGAAGTGTGCAAGATACAAAGTTTTATTACAAAAGAAACACCATTAAAAGGTTCGCATACGAAGAGAATACCAGCAGGAAACAAAATCGTTCATCGACGAAGTGACACGTGAAAATCGGCGCGAATGGATTAAATTGAAGGTACACCTCGGTTAAGCGCTTCACCTTTGCCACGTAAATCGAAATATTATCGAACGTTCCGCTCCACTCGTCAATTGCGAGTTAATTACAAATTAATGATGACATATAGTTAATTACGTACGGGATGATAGTGGCGTATTCGTGCGTATCATGGCGCTATATAGTTATTGACCCTAAACGGTGTATTGCCGGAGAAGGGTCACACGGCGAAATCCGCTTTATTGTAATGCGTTTGACCATTTACGCGATCATCCGTGAGCAGTCTGAATAACAAATTACTTTTGCACCGACGAGAATCACCCCCATCTTGTCCTATAGTCCGCGTAGCAAACTTTTTCAATTTCTGTGAAATTTTTCATCCTCTCCAAATAGAAGGGTGAAACGATGCGATGTGTTTACTTCGGCCAGTGTACTCAAATCAACGAGAACTTTTTATTCGGTCGCAAGTTTTTCTCTTTCGTCTGAAGTGAAAATTGAGATTTTTAAACCTTAGTTTAATTTATTGGTCTAGCGTCCGTGGAGAGTTGCTTTTAAGGCTGGATTAAAGTACCTAGGGTGTTGTTTAAATTTTGTGGTAAAACGTAACGTTTTCACCTTCTGTTTGATTTATTCTTCGTACTATCGTTTTACCGAAGCATTTTCGTTTCGGGAGTAGCCTACTGATTTAAAAGCTTCTCCGAAGAATAAGAAAAACCATCGCGTAGGCCCCTTCATTTTCCACTTTTCCAATTTTTCCTCATCTTCTATTGTTTTATAAATCGAATGCTCGCTCTTTACTCGTATAACATATCGTGTATCGCGCTTTCACCACCTATAAATCAACCCTGATACGAATACAGATTACGATAAGTGCACCACATGGCGAATACGATTTTTAACTCGGCCCAAGTTTAACAAGTACAATCGCTTTATCTTTATTCGTCAATTTCTCAAATCTACCGATTCACCGATATGGAATTTATAAAGAAAAAATTTATTTTAAAAAGTTTCATTATAAATGAGATAAAGGCTTATCTGAAATCCAAATGCATTAGTCTTTTTTTCCCCTACACACAATTTCCACTACGAACACGTATAAGAAAACAAAACCATGAAATGTAAACATATTCGCATCGAGCCAAGCCACAAGAGATCGCAGCATGTAAACGCTCGTACCCTCGTTAAATGTGTTTCACTTACTTGTTAACAAAATACCAAACAAAGAAGCATTCGACGCCACCGATTATTCTCTTAACAACGCAACGCCTGCGATAAAAATTTACGAAAGGCAACGAAATCGAGTGTTTTTTGTCGCTTAAATATTTTTTCGAACGAGCATTTCGGATTTTCGATATACGACGAATAATCGTGAATGTTGTAGTCTTTCGAACAAGAATGTATAAATTTTAAAGATAAAAGGAATTGCCTAAAGAAAAGAATTATCTGATCCGTAAATTACTCCATTTTTTCGACACGCATTCGATGCCAAACACGTTTTGATCGTTTGAATGAATCCAATCAGCGGTGGCATGAACCCTCGACGGATTTCATGCTTCTTTTAACACATCTGATGGTGGCACTATATGTTTCACGAAGCGAAGAGCGAAATGAATCTTTTGGGGAGAATCGGAAAATTTTTTCCATAAGGAATGAAGGGTTCACCTAGTAGCTTATTAAAGGAAGAAAAAAAAATTTTTAATGATAAGCTATGACTTTAATAAGTTGAAAAAAATACAAATTGATTATATAATATATGTTTAGTATGTTTTTCATTCTAGCAAAAAAATTCACTATGAGACAAATTTTTCATTAAAAATATATATATATATATAGAGGTGTACTGCGGTAAAGGCAGTTCCAGTGTTAGATATGGTAATATCATCCCAAGACCCATTTGACAATCGGTCATTTTTTGCAAGTTGCGTTGTTGGACGAATTTTTTCAAGGGTCTCGGAATGTTAGTAGCATACGTATTTGTATATGTTGAAAACTTTATATACAAATTTTAACAGCATGAGATTCGGTATATGGTGCTATCCTACCAAGACCCACTTTGGGTCTTAGATGGATAATAGCAAATCTAAAGTGGGTCTCGAATTACTGCTACATACCTTCTGTATAACTTAATTCAAATTTTTCCTTACCCCTCCAAGGTTTCCAAAAAAGTTATATTTCAGTGATTTCCAAAATGCTAACTTCTATCTCTCTAGCTCTTTAAATAAGAGTATACTGAGGGTCTTCGATTGATAGCACCAATATATACATACACTGTGTCCAACAAATCTTAGCACCCCCACAGTTTGCGGCTACATTAAGAACAATTTTTTTTTTACATTAAAGAAAACATTTGAAGAATTTAGTAAGGAATTATAGTTTAATATTTCATTATCTAATGATTTTTACATTCAAAATTTGGAAGTTCAAACTGAACTGCTAATTAAAGTACTTTCTAATTTGAAGGGGTGCTAAGATCAGTTAGACACAGTTGATATTACCTTTGGGCAGCAAACAACTTTAAAATCAAATGAAAATAAGATAATAAATTTTTTGTCTAAGAAAAAGAATATTCTTTTTATTTAATACTATAACTGATTCCTTTATAAAGATACAGTTACGTAATATCTTTGGATTTTTAGTTTCTTTACTTCTAAAAAAAAAAAAAAAAAAAAAAACCAGTGAAGTACTTGCTAAATATTTTTCTGCAAAATTATTTATATTTTTTCTTTATTGCAATCAATGAATCTTTTTTTTACGTACGGTTTGCTGTAACTAAGGTCAGATGTACGAATCTTACCTTTAAATCTATTATCATGAAAAAAAAAATTAAACATAATTATGTGCAATTTTATACAAATAAACATCTTCCTTTAGGGTACGTAGAATTAAATTAAAAATATATATATATATATATATTGTGGTATAGTTAAGAAATAAACTCTACATCTCCAATTCGATAATCTATGCTCAAAGTGGAGACGAGAGTTTAATTTTGTAACCTCATTGACATCAAAGAGCTGATTTTTATTTCTAATCTATTCGCGAAAGCATGGACGGAGAGAGGAAGGGACAAAGGGGCCAACTGCTCCCAGGCCTGGTTTTATAGAGGACTCGAAAATCTATATTTTTGATTAAAATTTTTTTTACACTTTTAATAAGTGTTTTTTCATTGAATTTTTTTGAAATTTTTAATAAATTTACGAAAGAAATGAAATAAGTACCAAAAATTATCTTTGCCCCAGTGCTAATTCTGGCTAACCTCGCTTCTGCATGTAAGATGCACATTTTACCCACACCAAATATTTTCTATGCCCAGATCTGGCGGTCTCCATAGAAAATGCTTTTACACCACCAAATGATAGGAAAAAACTTTATAAGGATGGAAATGGGAAACAATGATTAAAAAAATATTTGAGGTTTTTTTCTTTGAATTTCTCTTAAAAATTACATAAAAGTTGAGAATTTTTTTAAACTTTTTTCACGGAACAGAATTTTTTATTAAGAAATGTCTTTATAAAATTTATCGATTTTAGTTTTTGAAAAAAAAATCAAATTAAAAAATTTTTTTACATGTACAATGCTCATGGAAAGTAAATTTGTTGATTGCTATTTCAGGTTAGTTCTCAAATTCACCACCAGTTGTCCACTACTTTGATGGAAAGTGCCAAAGAAAATTCAAGTAATGGGAAGGAAAGTCAATACAACAGAGATCACGTGTCCTCTGACGTCAAACTTTCTTCCCTATAATGGATAAGCTGGTGTTGTACTTAAGTTTCCACTTTGTAGCCGGCAAGTCTACGTGCATGTATTTATTTTTTAACGATAAAAAAAATTTAAATAAATGAGAAAATAATTTAAAAGATTAATATGATGGAAATTCGGAGTGTTTTGTTTTATAGAGTAATTACAGTAACTAGTACGAGTTTTGATTGTTGTACGTCAAGCGTTTAACAACCAATCAGCAAGTCGGAAAGTGATAAATAACCTCGACTTACTCAAAAAATAAAAACATGAATCAGCTGATGATTCAAATCACAAACAAACTTCAACCGTTCATTGAAAACTGAACGATATTATTTAGGAAGGTAGAAATAAAATTACCTAGATTTTATCAAATTCTAGCCTTATGATTGGTCGTTACTTATGTGACGTATGACCTATCAGAAAGCGGACCAGCCTATGCCTTTTATGTAAGTAAATTAGTCAAGTCATGTTGTTTTGATGTATCTACTTTCCTTTTTCTTTTTAATATAAAATTATCCTGATAAAAATACATCATTATTTACAATAAATAAGTATTTTACTTTTATTTCTTCATTTTGTATGCTTAAAAATGGGATAATTTTGTCCTTGGGAGAGTTTTTGAAACATTTACTTCCATTTTAAAGCAACTACACGCCATTGGTACGTGCTCATGATCCATAATATAGAAATACCAAACTCATAAGCCTCACAACTTCGAACATCCAAAAGAACAATCATTTCGCCTTTAAAGGTACAAAATTGAATCAGATATGGTTGCGGAATCACGACAAACGACGTTTTAAAATGAACTACGTAGCGAAATATTCGACATCGGCACAGGGGTGACTTTAATATCGAAACGGAAAATTACGACGATAAGAACACAATAAGCGTGGACTGGAAATTACGCTGCAACTTACGCGTAAGACGTATACAATCGACCGCGCAGTTGGCCTTTGTTGACATAAATGACATTTTAACGGTGTTTCTAATAAAGTCATTATCTACGAACGACATGTAAATCGTTTTCGAATTGTGTTTTCGTCGTGTACGCGTATAGTATATTTTTCAACCATTCAAATCATCTTGTTCGTACGTCGTCGCGCCAATACGACACGTATTTCAAATGCAATACGTGGCTGTATTAAACGCGGCCACGAATATTACGAATCGAAGATGCCATCAACGAGCCATTCTCATAATAGTGAAATATCTACACCGACGTTTCGTTTCACCTATTATGTTAAAATTCGCTCGATGCTGCATTTTTATATGGCGTCGTAAATGTTCTCGCCTTTTCGACACCACCGCCAGTACCGCGACACACGTAATTCATTTATATCGATTTTAACTCTCGTATATGCGTCGTGTTTCAACATGAAAATAAGATGTCTTCGAGACGACGTACTAAGTATAGCTTCCGTAACCGATGATTTCGGTTTTACCCACATTCACGACGCGAATTTTATAATTTAAAGCTACCTTAAAAGTCAAGCCGAACGTTACGCCAATACGGTTGGTATGCCACATGATGTGGTGACATGTTTTGTTAGTGATATAAATGAATATGACGAAGATTAAAACGAACTAGGCATCTTGCATTTATATGAGCTGAAAATTTCGCTTCATCATCTCCTTGTTTACTTTACCATTTATTAAACTCTGTTGACGCGATGAATAATTAAAAAGCGATTTTGCGAAGTAAAATGTAAAATGAATTACAATAAATAGGTATACTCAAATGTTCCATTTTAGATACTTCCCGCCGATAAGCCGGTATCATCGACGAACTTTACAACGTAGTTTTTAATGAAAACAATGTCTGTTACAGTCTAACTGATTTGTGAAGGATAAATCGTTTCACAAAGAAACGTTCCAAGGCGTGATACGTGGATTTTGATGTAACGAAAGAGTGATTCACTACAAAAATTTCAGCCAATGAAGTACATTGAGAAAAGTGGAGGTAGTCCAAAATCGGAAAAAATGAAAATATTACCAAAAAACTTTTCTGTGAAGGGAAATGGTTGAAAGGACTACTTGAAAAACAAAAAGTTTTGGAGTTCAACACTGAGACCATTTTACGTGCNCCGTGAACTACGGCTAGGGCCAGAGGCACGGATGGATTAAGCTATTAGATTCTGTTGAAAAGATCAGACTTTTAAGGAAGTGTATGAGGGGTACAAGAGTGGCGGGGTCGCTATTAAGAATTTGTGCCAACCTAGATGGATAGTTGAAAATGTTTCTGTATTGTGTGAGACTTGGACATTCTAATAGGAGGTGAATGACTATAAGATGTGAGTGAAAATTTGTGCAAGTGGGAGAAGGCTGGCAATTCATAAGGTGGCTATGGGTAAATACGTGTACTTTCTAACAGTTGAAAACATGAAGTTTTATAATAAAAAAATGCAAGTGTTTTCATACAAAAATAAAACATCAATGATTATTATTATTTTAAATACTTTTTTCTTCTTCTAGCTTATCGTGAACTGATATTTCATGATATCATAGTTACAAAATTTTCGACTCAAGTCAACGAACAGACTATGCTAGAGTTATTACATTACTTGACCATAAATAAAATAATAGAAAACTTGTAATAATTAACTGGCCAATTTAGCAGTACAGGGCACGTAAATTAAACAAGTTAACAAGTAAGTAAGATGTACAAATTTTTCCTTGCAAATGACCATAGATGTCGAGCGACACAAAATAAAAGGATTTAAAAAAAAATTTTCAAGTTGGAAAGTAGCAGCAGAAATTAGAATAAAATCATGGAAAAATGAAAAAGTAATGACAATTTGAAAAATAAAGATAAAATTGCTCATCTTCGAAAAAGTTGAATTTTATTCATTCATTCATTTTTATTTTCAAGAGCTCTTTTTCACAACCATATTGGTCAACATCAGAGCCGTTGAAAAAAGAAAATTGGCACCAAGACAAAAATTTTTTGGGCACCATTTTTCAATATTTTTTATTCCAATCAAAATTAAAACCCATTAGCAGTTAAATACGCCATTAAAAAAAATCGTATGAAAATTAAAAACAAAAAAAAAATTAAAATTGTGAAAAATTTTATAACTTCAAATTTGGTTCACTGCGCTCTCTTAATAAACCAGGTCAAAGTGCAATCTGTCCCCTCTGCCCTTCCCGCTTCCCTACCTTTGTCAACATATAAGATACATGATTTAAAAAAATGAAATTCCTAGTTATCCACTAGAGCAATTAAAAACGCCATCAAAAAAAATCATCATACCGGTTCACAATCCCATCTTTACCAATCATGTAAATAGGCTTTTTACCATACCAAATATGTTTACCCTGTTTGCGTATTATATTAACAAAACAATTTTCGACTAAGTTACTCCCAAAACCACTTATGTCTATAGCTGTTATTCATGAAAGACCCAAAAAAGAATTAAGCAACTATATATTGATTAATAATTATTTTAGCTCAAGAACATAAGATTAAAAAAAAAAAAAATTACGCGCCTCTAGCCCTAAGCTGTACATGGCGCAGAAATGAAAAAATAAAATAAGTTTTTTTTTTTTAATAAATTGACGCCATTTTTTTTTTAATAAAAATAAAAATAACAATTAGCTGAAGCTCTGAATGTGGATTATTGAAAAAATTAATAAAAATTCCCATAGTGAAATTTTGTTACGTAAAAGCTCTACATTTTCTTCAATGAAAATTTCATCGCAGGAATGAGGAGATTATTCTACGATTTATCAATTTTTAAAATTATAATAAAAGTACTTCAATGTTAAAAATACCTATCAGCTTAAGATCTATACGAGAGGTTGATTTAAAAAAACTATGTGTAATATGCATTTTCATTGATGAAAATTTTGTTGCAGGTATAGGAGGTAGGAGGATTCAATTTTTAATTGGCTAATTTTAAAAAGTTGAAATAAAATTATTTGAATGTTCAAAATCACTTTTCAGCCACATTATATACTGTGTCCTAGTGATTTTAATAACTACACAGCAGCCAAATAAATTTTTTTTTTTCAAAAGAAAAATTTGAACAAAAAAAAAAGTGAATAAGTTTAATATTTTAATATACAATTAATTCTGTACATAAATTCAGAAACTTTATTCCAATTTTAAATCGGACGTATTCAAAAATTACTTTGATTAAAGTAATATGGAGTCTTTTCTACATAACTGTGACATTATAAATGAATAAAAAATTTCTGAAAAGTTTCAAATTTTCTTTAAAAAAAAAAACTTCTCATCATAGTTTTTCTCCAAGGAAAAACTTTTAAAAACAATTTTCTATCTCCTTCCCTTTCACACCAGCACACCGAGAACTTATGAAATGAAAAAAAAACACGTTAATAAAAAACAAATTGATGAATCAAACCCAACCAAATACCTCAACCTATCGACAAAGATACATCGTATTGCACCAATACCATAAAAATAAAACCTATACGATCCATATAGTGCACCAACTCCACATAATTCGATAGTAAATCGTCCGCATACACCTACAGTAGTAAATTCAGGCGCCGTTAAACGAACGCCAATAAAACGAAAATTCGATCTAGAACGAGCGAGGAAAGAAAAAAAAAGTACGAGAGGTAAAATCATAATGGTCTATGAAAACGCATTTACACGTGTATCCAATAACAATTACTACCCGTACAGAGGAAATAAAGAGGAAGTAATAACCTACAGACTACGGAGTTAAACACCGTCGGTAAACCAATACAAAAAAATCTCCAACAAAGTACCGACCACCTCAGGAATAGATTTTCGATGCCAAGTCACGACGACGGTGATAGCGGGCATCGTATATGACAATAGTAAAATACAAAATATACAGAAAAAGGTGGTAAAAAATCTCACTACTGAGCCAGCCGGCCTTCACACACTGTTTCCGGCGATGTTGAGACACCGGGTACAGTACACCGTTGGTAACTAGTATTGGACTAGGTCTAACCCTAAACTCCTCTCCACTTGACCTGATACGCTTCGGTGCATAAGTTTCAAAACTCGTCTGCTGCATCTGATTTTATCCTACGCCTAAATGATCCCGTCGTACATAATACGCGCATGTACGCAGTACGCACGCTAAACGTGCACGAGGAAATTTACACATTTTATGCTCGAACAAGGTTAGCGTCGCTGGAGCTTTCACTTTCCACCAATCATTTTCCGATTCGCGTACGCGTAAAATAAATCCTCAAGCGGTCATGCCACCTTACTCACAGGTGTTTTCTCGCGCAGTTCCCAGGTTTTTACAGCCGAACATCTACACCGAAAAAGCTCGCCTTGTTTCTCAAATTTTCCCAGATACTTCAGAGCTCCTTTTCTCCTATTAGTCTGCAAGTCGCTTGAAAGGTTCCAATTTTATTGATTCCAATGTCAACGAGAGAAAAGCTCTTCAAACACACGAGCCGACGGCAAATTTTAAATAAAGTATAAAAATGACAAATTTTCCACCGCGGGAATGTAGCGAAAATTTTCATTCAATTTAAAAAAACAAAATTCTTTCCATTTAAATGGAGCTAATGTCAAAACCAGATATTAAAAAAATCCTAATATACGCCCCAGTACGTGTCTTCGAATAAATAATCGGTCTCTTTTGCGAAAACAATCGTAATACTACTTTTTCCTTCCTTTCTCAACATTAGATTGAATAAATTGCATGCTTTAGTTGTTGACTGAGCCAAAATCCTTTTTAGTGGATTTGTATTCTTAAATGAAATATTAAAATTTAATTCCAAGAAAAATATCGAGAAAATTCATTATTTCTAGTAGTGTTGTTAAGCAGCTCTTTCTAAAATTGGGGGTGGGGGTGGGTGGGAGTTCAAATGTTGAAATCGAATAAATCATGCATATTGTCCTGAAATTACTACATACCCTTCTCTTTTATAAACAATTTTTTCACTTCTTAAAAAAAAAACAAATTATAAAATTAAATTGCAATTTATCGAAAATTGAAAAATTTCGTTCAATTCTTTAAACACTTCGACCTTTAACCATTTCATTATTATCTTGAAAAAAAAAAAACTAAAACTAAAATCAAAACCAAAAAAATACATTAAGAACCCTAAATTTACACCTGTACTCCCTATTTACGCCAATGATCATTTTACTGAAAAAAATGATGGAAAACCTTTTTACTCTCTAAAATGTTGATTTTCCATTTTCAAACTTTGTAATAATTTCTTTTTTCTTGATAAAAGTGTGAAAAAATGGAATCCTGGTGCCAATATTTTAAAATTATTAAAAGTAAAAGTTGAAGAAGTCCAAAAATAATAAAAAATAAAACAAGTTGAAAATTTTATCGAGTGTAAATTTTTTACAGCAAAAAAATTAAAATTAAAATTAAAATGCTAAAATTATTCAAAATAATAAATTTAATTATAAAATACACAAGTAAAACTTTAGTCTATTACCTCGTCATTGAATTAAATTTTTTTTATAAACAGAAATAATTAAATTACCATTTCCCCACACAATTCTGTTGTTTCTCAAACAGAACAACCTGTACTACTTGATTTAATTCTTCCTCGAAAGGAGCGTACAAACCAATCACTTAAAAAGCCACTAAAATACAATTATAAAAAAAAGTTTGCAGAATTTGAAAAAAAAAAATCGGAAGTTAAAACATACAATGATTAGGTAGGTAATGTAGGAAAATGTATCAAAATAACTCAAAACCCTTCTTTTATTTTCATACTTAAAAAAACCTATTCTTTTTTTAAATCGAAAGCTCCAGCCAGTACTAGGTTTCCCTGGGCTGAATTCAATCTGTCTCCTTGGCATAAAATAACAATTTTGTGTTTTTAAACAACAGATCAAACACCTCCGCCCTAAAGAAACCTTACGAATGTGATTTGAGAAATAAACTGTGGTTTGAACTTTGAAAATTGTAATTTTACTTTTTCTTCGACGTTATTTTTTTTTTATTATTATTTTTTTTTATCATACTCCGTGTATAGCTTTGGGCTAGAGGTGAATTTATTTTATTTTATTTTATTATATTATTGCTATATTTTTTAACGTAGATATCTTGATTTTTTTTTGTCATACGCCGTGTACACTGTACAGTGTACAGCTCTGGGCTAGAGGCGAATTTATTTTATTTTATCATTATTTTTATTTTTTTTTATGTTATTGTATTTTTCAAATAAGTAGGTAAAGGGACGTTGAACGTAGGAAGCGAAGTAGGTATGACATGTTGATAGGACTGTCATGAAGCATGAATTTTATTTTATTTTGTTGAAAGTGCGTTTCTCGCTGAGTAAAAAATTTAGAGCATTCGACTAGGACATGTGAGAAAAAGATGGTACCAGTTAAAAAATGAAACAGTACATTTCACAACTAGGGGCAAAAGTGATTCTTGACGAGCGTGAGTTTTGTTACCCGAGCAAAGCGAGGGTGATAAGTCACATGAGTCTAGAATCAATTTTTCTCCGGAGTTGCGAACGAAATTTTTCCTAAATGCGGGAGAAAAGCGCTCGTTTGAGACCCGAGCGATTAACGAGCGGGAGGTAAAGTAGCGCTTTCCTCCCGCAAGTATGAAAAATATTTTAAAACACGAAAAAAATACATTTACCAAAATTCAAAAAAATCAGAAAATGTTGAAAAATAAGATGAAAAATTAAAACTTCATTCCCCTCCCCCCGCCAATTTTTTTGATAATCACCGCGAAATAAATTGCAGTTGATAGAGATTCGCGGTCCCATGGTACAGCTTATTAAGTTATGCCTCAATCGGTCTCTGCTGTTTTCATGCATGAAATCTTGACAAATAATACACACGTTCATAAAACTCGAATCTAAGGTTTCCAAATTTTAATGTAAATTCAAAACAAAAAATAATTTTACTCTTCTACTGCAACATGCTACTTTAATACAAGCTGGAAATATAATATGGAGGAGACCAGCCTTGAAGGGATGAGAGGGCAGTCCAAGAGATGCGGGAATTCTGATGGAGGTTTAAACTTGAAGTAGCAGGACGCAGAGCCCGCATATTTTGTATATAAATATAAATTTCATCTTACATGAATTTCTTCTTTTTATAATGTTTTTATTTTAATTTTAAATTCATATAGAATAAAATGGATTTGCAAGTGCCAAGCTTCACTCACTACATCACATATCATCACTCAATGTAATTATTATATCAACTTCTTAGACGATCCAACATCATCCAAAAGGTGGGGGAAATTCCTCAATTTTTTAGGGAATTATCATTATTATACCTAAGATACCAATCTTTATGTAAGCTATTGTAATATATTAACTGTTAAGTAGCTTGTAAAATTAATCGTTGCAAATGGCCACGATACCGAGGGACGCTAAATAAAACGATTAAAAAAAAATAGAAGACTTCAATGCGATAGAGAAATTCCGCATTTATTTTTACAATCACGATTTAACTCTGTTTGGGTAAAATATATAATTTCATTTTCACATGTAGGCAAGGAATAAATACGTAGCTATTTTCGTGACAAAAACGAACGTAGCCTGAGGATATTAAAAAATTGTACACAAAGCCTATGTAAAAATATAACATAAATTCCCCACGGACATCAATTACATTTAACGTGCGCGAAATTCCTCCTATTTGAAGAAAAATACCACACTAGGCGTATTTATGAAACACATCATCTTACGACCGAATGATTAAAATCCTAATTAAAATTTCCTTTGATACGCAAGCTAAGCGTAAAATACAAATTAAAGCGAATGTCGGAAAATTTGGAATTTTCGTCGAAAAAGTTCGAAAAAACGAGATTGAAACACGCGCCGCGTAAAAATACGTCCAGGGCTTTTGCAAGATACTCCACCACCACGCCACGGCTCCGTCACGGTGACCCATTAAAATTCACGCATTTATAACACTGAACTACACACGAGCTGCCTGGAAGGAGCGAACAAGAAAAAAGTTCCGACGACGAGGGAAAGATTAAGGTTATTATCGACGAAAATCTAGATACACGTGATTTAAGCCGATTTCAGTTTTCATACACGTGCGGCCAATCGAATCCATTCATACTTCCTCGCGCGCCGCTGGTCCCAAGCCGATGGAAAATTTCGGCGTGGCATTCGGTCATAAATTCGCCCCTGCGGAACACATTTAATTGGAATTCCTCGCTCACGCCAAGCCGGTTCGCTGTATCGAGTTTAACATTGACGAAGGACGAAAAACTAAAAAGGAATCGAGGAAAAAAGCTTCTAGAAAGAAAGCAACATGAAAAGGAAAAACGCGCGCGGTAACGTACAATGGGAAATTACATTGAAATAGGGCGAGCGTCGAGGTACGCGGCGTCGGGATCAAAGCAACGAAGACGGCGGATTTCGGGTTGAGACGCGTGCGGCGAAAGTTCGACTTACGGGAGGTCAGTGACCAAATTTCACCGAGGGGGTAAGGGCGTCTCGGGCGACCTTCAATACGATACGCCAACGGTGTACGTATATACGTGGATGTACAGATATAGCGATCCGACACCCCGACGTTGCCATGGTAACGGTAAATAATTACCGCGACCGTTCTATCTTGTCTTTGATCGACCTTCAACCCCAAACCGAGAAAAAAGTCGAGGACGGTTCGGCAACGGCCGCGTAAACGTGGGTAGCTTTATTAAACACCCAGCCGCCAACCGGCAACCGGAGTCAATTTTATCAAAACCAACGGAAAGCGTATCTCGTCGCCTTGCCGCCGCTTCCATAAAAAACCAACATCGTCTCCAACCCCCCCATACGCACACTATTATCAAATGTTAACAGGTTAAAAGGTTCGCGCCGCGGCGTAGGTTGTTTTTCCCGTATTTTCTTCAGCCGAAATTTCAAACCAACGGAAGAGTAAATATAGATCGTCTTTTGTGTCAGATTATGGCACGTGTACTATCGATTCGGAAATCCCTCAATTTCCCACCAAACCTTCAATCGGTAGCGACGAAAAAATTAACTCTACGTTGTTATTTGACCCCAAATATACCTTTCATCGTCGCATTCACACCTCGCACCCCCGACCCACCATATAATCATACGACGGCCAGCACCGAACAACGGTCAACGGGTCACCCTATTTTTAATCCCATCTATGCCAAATGCGTAGACGCGAATATTTGTCTCCTCGCAATGGATACCTGTAACTGTACTGGGGTCTTTTATAATTCGAAATCGCCGCTTGCATGAGAAAATCTGATAGCTTGAATTACTAGAACCTACCAGCAGCAGCTTCGAAAAGTCAGAATGTACATGTAGTCCTAGATTTTACTCTCCACGCAATTACCTAATTAAAAGGAAGCTAGGTTAGATCAGGCACCCCTCAACAATTTTTTGGCCTCTTCATTGCCTTACCCAAGTATCCAAAAAAAAACTTAAGAAGTGAGAACTGATAAAAGAACGTGGTGAGAGGAAATGTTGAATAAAAATAACCACGATGATTACCACCCCTTTCTCCAAACAAAAAAAAAAATTTTATGCTCCATCACCCCCTCACACCTCCTGGGCCACTTCAGAAAATTCTGATTACACCGCTGTCATTATTTTTCTTACTAAAAATACACGAGTATCAGTTTATATTTAAAAAAAAAAATTAATGATTTTTATACATATCGTGTTAGCTTCCTTGGAGTCAGGAAACAAAAAACTCGCCATCATGATTTTATTTTTTGATAATTTTTAGTTAAAAAAAAATATATTTTATTTCAGTTTTTTTTATTTCTACAAGATTCAAGTACGTCTTTTGGTCTATAAAACACAATTTTTCATCTCAATCCACCTCAAAAATATGAACAATCAATTTTTTGAGCTACTTGTTTCACCTTACTGTTTACTCAATTCTGACAAAAAATTATGAATTATATGAGTTAAATGATAATTTTCAAAAAGCAAGTAGCCTGTAATAGCCATTGTTTTAAATTGAAAACTCAGCTAAAAAACACAGAATATTTTCAGAATATCCTCATTCAGTTCATAAAATCTTCATGTACTTGAAGTTTTTAAAACTACTAAATAAAATATAAAGTATTTTTTTAATGCATTTATTTTATGCTGCTTGACTACAGAGAACATTTTCGACAGAATATTACAATATTGTCCTTAAGTTGATGATTAAATTGTTGTAATAAGTGTGTCACTGTTTGCGGCTTGCATATTTAATAAAAAAACTATCACTGTTACGAAAAAACCGACAATATTACTGTGTATTTAAGAAATTACAAAAAAAAAAAAATTTACAAAAAATTACAAAAAAATTATGATGATGGCATTACGCCGAAACATGTTGTGTATAATTTTTTTGTAATTTTTTGTAAAAAAAAAAAAAAAATTTTTGTAATTTCTTAAATACACAGTAATATTGTCGGCTTTTTCGTAACAGTGATAGTCTTTTTATTAAACAATTGATGATTAAAAATTGTCAAAAAGGATAAATGTTTGGAATTGCTTATATTTAGAGGTTTCAACCCATCTCTCTCCTTGAAAACAGGTATTAACTCAATTTTGAAAATTGATGAAATTTTTGTCTCATTACGTTTTTTTAAGACTTGAGAAATGTATTGGAAATGACTTCCTTTGATTCAACTCAACATCACAAAATTTAACAAATTTTTAGCAATTTGGTAGGAAAAAAATTTTGACCGATTTTCGAAAATTATTCAACACTGAAATTTTCAGAGAACTATAAAACTTACGAAATCAGACCTCGTGAAATTCCACACTTAAGTGCATAATTATTCAATTAAATTTTTTAATAGGGAGGAGAGGGGTGGAGGTGAAATCTCAAGATACTGAGCGGTTTCAAAAAAAAAAATGTTCACCATTTATGTAATCGAAGTATTTTACATCTCTTACAATTAAAATGTATCAGCTAACGTTATCAGTTTTTGATTCAATCTATTTCGCATTTCTCTTGGATCATGCGAAATGAAAACAAAAAATATTTCAATTTTTTCACCACTTGAGACGAAGCTAATTCAATTTTTTCAGTAGATTCAGAAAAATTGTATTAAAAAAAGACCTAGCTTTACGATGAAATTTCATAAAAAATAATGAGTATTTTTTTTGAAAAACAGTGAAAAAAAAATCAAGAGAGAAAAAGTAATTACGTACTTGCTGAGTAAGTTAGTAGACAGCTTTATAAAATAAACAGCTCTTATCTGTACATATATTTACTGAATTAAAAAAATCTATTTTTAGGAGCGTTTATGAGATAAGAAATTTTCTTTTGTAGTCCCAAAGGTATGCGCAAATTGAAAATAAAAAATAGGAATTTCATCCACAAATTTTCTATTCATAGTCTACTACTTACTGAGAGTTCAAATGAAAAAATTACTGCTTCATTTTTTTCTTAAATAATAATGAAATTTTATGGCGTAAATCTCTTACTTCTTTGTCGCACAGTGTACTGCCACTTAAGCTAGTACAGTTATTAATTTCATGGAATAACTTCGCTAATCTGAGAAATGCTATAAGAGGAGACAAGGTAGTAAAATAAAGTATTTGTGAGAGTGAGATAAAGCCACGAAATGTAACTTTCTACCCTACAATACTCAAAAAATATAAAAAATTTACGTTCCACCCAAGCTTAAAGCTAAAAGGCTGAAGGCACTTATATTTCTGGAGACAACGCCAAATAATCAAGGTGTCTCTTAAAATGTAAAAAAAAGTTGTACTCTCTACGTGGTTTGATAACAAAATTTTGTACAATATAACTCCACCGTTGAAAAACTGCAAGTCTCTTCTGAATTTGGAACTTTGGCACACTGAGCCTAAAACAGCTAATGTCCATTTGAACGACGACGCCAAAATCACATATTAATGGAAAACGTTTGCCAATTTTTATATTCTTCGATGAAATTTCGATACCATTTTTTAAACATAAATAAACCTCCCATTCTGTTCATTGCTAGAGGTGTATCTGGCTATGGTTCATACAGAAGAATAAAGTTTAGTGGATTTGAGGAACACCAGAAGGTTGTGAATTTGCAATCACGGTGCTGCGATCATTGTATTTAAAATCCAAAGAGGTATAGGATGACTTGTACACATTATACGAACTTTTGAGGTTGACAGAAAGAGAGAGGGAGAGCTAAGTCTATCTGTAGAGTGAAGTGATTCAAAACTTTCATTTTAATTATTCTTCATTTCCAAGAATTTTATGTTTTACTTATTTTAAAATTTTGTACCTTTTTTCAAAATTATTATCATTATTAAAAAACAACAACAACAACAAGAATACAAGCCAAAAAAATACCTATCAACGATTCTAAAAAAGGTGGCTAGATAGATTACAAATTGTCTGAAACGATAACTTGTGAGGCACTCCCCTCCATTCCAACATCTTATACGCTGTAATAGCTAAAGTTTTTATTAAGAACTCAGCTAATAAATGAAATCTCATGTAACATCTGAAATGGAGCTGTATGGGTTCAATAAGTGAACGAAAAAAAAATTCATTCTTCTGGGCATCAATAACCGCAACCTATTTAAATATCCGCAACTTTGAAACCACGTATTCTACACTTTATTGAAAAAATTCAACCTTCACATCATTAACATTATATTTCTATTGAAGCGTGTACATTTTACGTTTGTGTTAAAATTTTAACGACCGCATATAAAGCGTGCGAACTATTTCAACCACAAAGTCTAATTTATAATGCAGTTCAAAGTAAGTTATAAACGTTGCTACGAGCTTGCATTATATAATTCAAGCTTTATTTCGTCCGACAGAAAATTCTTATAAAAGCCTTACAAGAGGAAAGAATGCCAAAAATTGATCGGTCATTCCGAGCTGGTGAAAGAATTTGGCCGAGAAAACTCCATCAATGTTACAATATCCGTTCGCTAGCCTGGCGAAAAATTTCGGTCAATTTATAGGAATTACAAAGGCTCCGCACAGGCGGCGAAATTTAGGTTGGCGGAAAAGTACGCGCTTGGTAAGCGTGTACGAATAAAACGAACCGACGAAGCGGGTGAAAATCCGCCGAAAAAAAACGGCTCCTCCGAATTTCGGTTGCACGAAATGCGCGCTCGTTTCAAGGTTAATAAGGAACATCGTCAAGTTCAAGGACGTCGGTAATTAGGTCACACGAGGCAACTGTATCGGGGCACCGTCCAAGGAAACGTGCTGGCGACGCGTGAAGTCCATCCGAGCCTTTGGAAAGGGAAATAAGACCGCAGCAGCTGCGCATCGTCGTTGAATTTTGGCCAAAAATCGTTACGAATTTTTTTCCCTCTATCCAACGTACATGCGAACCATGCGACTTGCACACACGAATTTCGGCGTTCGAACTCGAAATTTTCTTCGCTGCTCGAACCCAGCTATTCTGGCGGCGTCGCGTAAAATTTTTCGCGTCCGTAATTCAGGGTCAGGGTAAGGGAGGAAATAAAAGTCGGCTCGTGGCGTACGAACTACGAAGGGCTGCAGCGTGAAGTGTCATCGTTATGGCAACGTCGTTCACGTGCAATAGCAATAACCGCCGCCGACAATGTCAGAACATGTCCCAAGGTCGACCCTCGTGCGCGTGAAGCTCGCTCCGGTACCCAACTTTTCCAAATTACACCCCCTTCTCTTGCGCCGCGCTACGTCCCCGAAATCCATCTCCGCCTTATTGGCTTTTTACGTTGCTTCATTTTCAATTTATACAACTTTATGCTATAAACGCGCCGCGATAAAATTATAAACAGCCTGTATAAATAATCTACCCACGTTACACTCTCGCCTTCGCTGCCGATCGCATCATCCAAGTTCACGACCGCGCGAAATGATTAATTTTATTTCAACCACCTTCTCGACGACCAATTATTCACCCCGACTTTTCCAATTTCTAAATTACATCCTCCTTTTCACCTTCCCTAATTAAAACACTCGCAAAAAACCCTCGCGTTCCGCTAATTAAAGCGAAAATTCGCCAAATTTATTTCCAACTCGGGTACGTGCTGTCGCAAACCTTACACGCTCGCGAGTTAATGCCCAGCGCAAATTTTCTAACCGCTTGTTTCGCAATATAACGCCCGCCGCGAGTGATTAACGATGATAGCGTAATCAGCCAGATTTAGGAAATGCTAATCGTTAAACGATTTCCTCGCTTTTCGAAGGGTCTTAACGATAATCGCGGCCTTGGACGGGCTTTCTTATCGTTAATTTGCATCTGTTTTTCTCCTTCGCACGCGCGAGCCAGAAATTTTTTTTTGTATTCCTTAATCGAATTTGAAATTAAGAATTTTTTCTTTATCGAATCGATTTTCAAACATAGAACAAGCGATGGCTTTATTCAAAAATTCATTGTCATTAAATCGTAATTTCAAATTTTTATTTTCCATTAACTATGAAAATATAATATGCGTAAGTCCCCTCCGACCACTTCGACCAAAATTAGATTCATTAAAATACGATAAAGTGGGCTAGAATTTTCTCTCGGCTGAAGGAGTCCAGAAATGTAAACTTGCCTTTTCATTTTTGAGATCCTAACTAAACATATATGATATTAAATTGAGAAATTGAAAATTTTCCAACCTTTTGAAATAACTTATCTAGACCCTCTGCATTCCCTCCCACCACAAATCCTGACTCCTCTGCAATAGCTATGGTTCTTATTAATGGCTTTCTAGCAAAGAGAGAAAGATGCTGGAAAAATGAGTTAGAAAAAATCGAGTTTTCTTCCTAAAATTGGAGAAAAAAAATTGCTTTTTCTATAATAATTGATTTTTTGTACATATACGAGTAAAACGATCTTCTTTAGAATTCTTAAGAACAATAGAGGGAATTCCAATTTATATAATTTTTTTGAAGTTTTCTCAGTAATAATTATAATATTTAACCAACACTAGGTCAATGTCACCAAAATATTAAAACAAAATCGATCGAGTTATGAGCTTTTTGTTTTTAAATTTATTCTGACGTTTTTAATTTCTAGAACTATTAATTACCATATAAGCTTTAGATATTGTGGCCATTTTTTTTTTTTTTTTTTGTATTTATGCAAACACAGAAATGATTTAAATTTTTTTTTTCTGAAAAATAATCAGGGTTGAGAGTTAATAATCCAAATAATGTTTTGTATGGGTCAAAATTATGCATAAGCTACATATATGTACTGCAGCATATGAGAGCGAAATTTTAATTAGAATGAAATTTTTGAAAGTTTTTCCCTTCATTATGAACATTTCTTCACAGCACCGACTTGGGCCCATTCCTTTAAAATTATAAGTACATCTCTTGGTCATATTAGCAAAAAAAAGGAATTTTTTTATGGGCATTTTTGAACACAATTTTCGCAAATGTTTTCATTCTTTATAATTAAAGTCTTATTCTGTGTATTTTTTCACATCTTAGAACTTATTCTTTTTTTTTTCTTTTTTTTTTTAAATTTCCTTCGAAATGAAATTTTGAATTGATTTTTCTTACATAATGAAAGTTTCTTGGAGGAATTTTTAATCTGAATTGTTGATACTCTTTTCATTTCTTATTTTTAAAATCATTTTTTATGTATTTTTTTATATCTTGGACTTTTTTTTTTCAAATTTTAGTTGAAATGAAATTTTGAAAACTATTATTTTGTTTTTATTTTTTATGAAAATTTCCTATAGGCATTTTTCATCTCAATTTTCAATACGGTTCTCACTTCTTATTTTCAAAATAATTTTTATACATTTTTTCATGTTTTACATAAATACATAATTATATATATATATATATTTTTTTTTTTTTTTTTTTGGTGGCGTTTTTAACTGCCTTGGTTATCACGCCACCTCTAGGATGGTTAAATTTTAAATAGAAGGCCGCAACGTTGTAAAAGAGTCAAAATGTTATGGATATTTTGTGGGTCGTCGGTTATTTCTTGTTTGATTTTTAATGATTTTCGAATGTCGTACAATTTTGGACACAGAAAGAGAAGGTGGTTGACAGTGATATTTTGTTGATGACATAGGCTGCATATTGGTGGTGGGAGCTTTTCGAAAAGGTAACTATGTGTGAGCCTAGTGTGACCAAGTCGTAGTCTGGTGATTGTTATTTCGCTTTTCCGATCTAAGTGGTCGAGGTGTTTCCATGGTGTAACTGATTTTTTATGGGTGAAGAGTTTGGATGTGTTTTTCAAATTACAAAAAATTGGAATTTTGGGTTCCGCATACAGTTACAAAATATGGGCAAATTCTTCAAAAATTATCTCAAGAAATTTGAAATTTTTTCATTTTTTAGACATTTTTTATGTATTTTGAGGGAATTTTTTGGTTTTAAAATTTTTTTCGTTAATTTTTTACGCATTTTCTATTTTGAAAAAGTAACACATACATGTTTATTTCTACAAAATTAATAAATGAAAAAAAAATTTCAATTAATATTGCATATAAATATTTTTCTTACACTTTGAAGCAATGCTTAAACTACAACTTATAAATTATAACTCAAAAAACATTCGAGGTTCTTTAAATTTATTCCACCCCTGCCACCACCCGCTACAACAAAAAGGAGTTTATGAAGAGACTTGTTATAAGAGGGAAGGGGGAGGGGACTCCATGTAATGCTTACAAAAATATAACCAGTAGATGTCAAGATAACCATAGACATCGACTTGGGCTTAACGGAACACTTATGTTCTCTCAAATTTTATGAAAAATGTTGAATTTTTCATACGAAGAGCAAAGTACCTTCTCAACTCTAAAACATCGCTACTTTATTTGTTCGATGTAACTTATATGAATTTTAAGTTTCATGTTATCCACACATAAAACAAGGAATATAATACTGGCATACCTTAAGGAAACTATCTTTTAGGGGGAGAGAGGGTGGTCATTTTTAAACAGTGGTTTTAAAATTTGTTTCTAAATTTTAACCGTTGAAACATCGGATTTGTACGCTCCTAAGTAATAAAAAATTATACAAGATGTTTCCTCAGTTGAAACATAGAAGTATATTCCAAAATCATTCTATAAAAACATCCAACTCGAAAAAATCATTTTTTAAAATACGTCAGCGTGGCATTCAAAGTAATTTTTCTACGGAATAATTAATGAATATTTTTCCACGGTATTTAATCAGACCTGGAGAATTAGAGTAAGGGCAATACAAAATCGGAATTGACCTCTATAGGCAAAATTTTTTTGTATAACCCTCTAAATTTTTTTTAAATTTTCAACAACAAAAAAAATTAAAATTAGAATTTTGAAAAATTTATAAAACCTAAAATTTAGGTTAGCAGACCACTTTAAAAATCCAGGCTTGACGGTAATCTACCCTTCTTTCCCCTTCCTATCCACGACTCTGCAAGGAGGAGCAAGAGGTGAATATAATAGGTATAAACAACAAATTTCATTCATGCCCCTCATCGTGGCAATTGTACATAAAATAATTTCCTGTATGTATTTATAGGTAAATCAACACTACGCAAGAGCAAACATTTATCGGAGATTTTCAGAAGACAATAAGCTATGAATTTTTTATCCTTCATTTTCAACTAGCTATCATTTTTTTTGCCATTCTTCAATTTTTAGGCGAATTCTGAAGGACATTAAAGCTAATACAACTTATCAGAGTCGTGAACAAGAGATCGAGAAGGAAGCTCATATATTTTTTCATTTCAAAAATTCGTTGGGAATCCATCTCGACTTCATGAAAATATTCCACACACGATGAAGGGAGATAAATTGATATTTTTTCCATATTACATGTATATTTTTCTTAAACTTAATTTCATGATATTAATATCTAATTTTACAATGTTTCCATTTTCCAGGAATAGTATTTGTTTGCTATAACACGAATGTAAAATTAAGGAAAGTGCAATTTGCGACGTCTTTGGTCCTTGAAGTTGCTATGGTAAATGCTTGCAAACACAGGAAAGAAGCCATAGATTGAATAATTCAATATTCACCAAGACATAGTCTCGTCAGTATTACAACGAATAAATAAAAACTTCAATGACCCCTTTGGAAGCTCCACATCACTTCTTTTTTAGTAGTAAAGATGGGGAGGGAACTTGATGAATAATCTAATTGCAAGACGTATCTCATAATACATTCGCATCGATTAAAATTAAAATAAAATAATTTTCCAAGACCACAATCCGGATCTTTTTATTTGAACACACGACAAGTCAGCTATTTGCACAAACCGTAGATCTATAATTTAATTCATTCGAATACCGAAACTCCTGGCAGCAGATTCACTTCGACGATTTCCCTCCGCGGTGGCACGCAACTGGTGGAAACCTGGACATTTTCTCACATGGCTAACGACGCGTTCGTACAAAAATTTCCACGCCTTACCGAAACGATTAGCAGGAAAAATAAATCGCACGTCGAGTAACCTTGAAACATGTCATTTTACAGCGAAAGCAACAACCGTCGATTGAGATGACTGAGGCGGTACATTAACATCAGTGAGAGTGTTCTAATTACTAATGAATCTTTTCCATTTACGTTGCCGCTTTCCGTATGCTCGACTCGTCAACTTTCATTACCAGGTCAAAAGCGAACTAACCAGTAAGTTAAACATAACCTTTGTGTAATAAACTAATTGTCGTTAATCGTCGTAAAATTACGATCATCGTAGCGACGTGAATTCCATCCGTGTCGATCTTTTCACTTGTATTAATCGCGAATACGAGTCTCAGCAATGTCAAC
The DNA here is from genome assembly GCA_009761765.1 of Phenacoccus solenopsis. Lineage (NCBI taxonomy): Eukaryota > Metazoa > Arthropoda > Insecta > Hemiptera > Pseudococcidae > Phenacoccus > Phenacoccus solenopsis. The sequence continues at coordinate 19,919,961 of CM019755.1, read as the reverse complement.
CTTATACATTTCGCTAATTTCGTAATTTCGTAATCGTCGATCGGATCTATGGGTTGAAAAAACCACCGGTTTATTGAGGTCAACGTTGGTAAACTTCCATATAACTGCGGCAGTGAACTTTCCAGTATACCTGTTCGGGACACTTCAGAGGGGGAAAAAATGTCTCAATCGAATTTTACCACATTGGAAACGCCATCGAACTGGCCACTCGAGTTCGTCGTCACTCATTCATTTTGTTAATGAAAACCCCATTTATACCGATGGCTCGTAAATCGTACAAGAACATCTGGCCGGGCACCGAGAACTCGGGTAGTTTCCCATAATGAGCGAATTTATAACTCGGCGCTTCGAAACTTTCATCCATTTCGAGCGACTACGGTGCAAATTAATTTGCCAACGATATTCGACTGGAAACCGACGACGTCGTTACAAATTCGCAAAACGTTTGACTATACTTTTGATATTAATTCAGCGAAAGCGGGCGCCTTCATACAAGCAGCTAAATTTAATCCAATTTATTCGTGCCTAAAATGTTAACAATATCGGATAACTTTTCTCAATTAGAATCGCCGAAAAAGTTTCTCGCGCCAGAACAACCCTTCGGTGGAAATTTTTGCAACCGGGCCGAATTTTTTTCCCTCTCCGACCATATAAACGCTCTGAAATATTCTAGTGGCCCATTAAAAGGGTGAAATTTTTTAATGGAAGCGAAATACGGTTACGTGCTGAACTCGTGCCTTAACGTGCGTCGTCGAAACCTTGAAAACGGGATAACGGCGAACATAAAGCCCACGTGGAGTCCCGGTTCTTCTTAACGCCGAAGTTCCAGTAACCGCGTGTTCGCAGCTCGTGGAAGCTAGAATTTTCGCCGAGCGGAAAATCCTCACCCTGATACAGGCTCAACGTTATCACAACTCACCACCTCCTCTTTTTCGTGCGAATTTTCTAGATTTTTTATTACCCATATACACGTCCGCTGCAGTAAATTTTTATGTACCCTAGCTTTCGCTTTATATGGAGCGTATATTTTTTTCGACGCCAATTACCATTCGTATGTGGTATTATCACCCAACGATGTCGAAATTTCATTCCGTTCGCATACAGACACGTGGATTTTCCCCTCTCTCCTTCATTGTATACGTATTCCTACGTAAAACCATAAACCAGACGTCTGGCATTTTCTCACCTCCTATAAGTACGTAGATAATACTTCTAAGTCCATTTTAAAAATCACACCGACCGTTCGGATTATAATCGTGTACGAGGTAAAATTAAATTCTTCGCTATGACTTCGGCGCTTAGAGAAGCCGTAGTCTGCTACGACGTTATTTCTTTCGCAACACTTTTTCTCTATCATTCGATAATCTATGTGGATACATTAATTATAAAATCATCCATTATCGATGCGATTTCCTTCATTCGGAAAAATTCCCTACAATATCGAAATCACGATATTTTTTTTCATTAAAACCATACAAATCCGCCACATTTTCCAACTCATTACGTGGATTTTCCCATAATTTCCTCGTTTATCGTACATCCTATCGTGACATATTTACATAAAAGCCAATTTCACCTATTTTATCGCAAGTATCTAGCGCCGTAAAAAATACCAACATTTGGTCACGTATCGAACGGTGCGAATTTCGCGACTATTTTTCACTTTCGTTTTAGAGAGACAAAAAATTTTCATTTACTACTATCGATTTTTAATACGATGTCAATAAATCCTTATTAAACGTTTACGAAAAATATCGCGTATTTATTTCTACTTAGACGTTTTTTCCCTCTTTTATGTACTTTCTTTCAAAAGTAAAACCTATATTCGCAGTTCCAGACAACGGGGTAGATTTGTTTTACGATATTTCATATTTTTAGAGTTCTATGACATCGATGAGAGGAGTTGTTTATTACGAGTTGAAGATCAGACAAAAAAAAACGCTTTTATGTATTTTACTCGAGTAGAGATTTAATTTTTCTTTTATAATTTTTTTTTTTCATTATCATTATTTTTATTATTATTTTTTATTAAAGCTGAAAGAGTACAATCTTGAACTAAATGGATGTCAGACCATAGATAGTGAATCATTTTTTTCAGACGAAGTGAACGAAAAATATTTCGAATACAATCATATCCTATCCACTATACTACACAGAAATGCGAGCAATATGGTCTTGAAAAAATTTCTTATAATTTTTTTTCACTGTGTGTTTAAATTTATAGACATTATTTAAAGAAATAAAAAAATTAAAAAAATGAACCAACGTGTATAACAATTTAGCAAAATGGAAATTCATCACCTTTTCGAAACATTTTTTGAAACCGTAAGTGAAATAAAGTATCAACACATATTATCAATAAAACAGGTAAAAAGTGAAATTTCTAAACATTAATATATGTCTTAATTTCTAAGTTGGAAAAAGTATGTTTCATCTTCGAGGAAACTAAAAAAAAAAATCATAATCTTAAACTTGAAATCATTACTTTTTAATCACTTCTATTACCAATGAGACATCCTGAACAGTGTAAGATTCAGAACAAAGAAATTTGAGTATTTTTGGGGAGAGCATAGAGTGCATGTGCTGTTAAAAAAAAAAAAAATTATAATTATTCACAATACTTATAGGTTATAGGTATAACCCACAAATGTAACTTTCAAGCCTCTAAGAAGAGGGTTGAGGGTTCCAGAAATTTCATTGAAAATTCATTAGCAAATTTCATTGAAAATTCATTAGCAAATTTCATTGAAAATTCATTAGCAAATTTCATTCCACGAAAACAATATTTAAAAAAAAAATTAATAAAATCTTTTATTAAAATAATAAATTGAAATTTGTAAGGAAATTCCACTTTTACCCCATTCACGAGAAAAATAAGATTCATACCACATTTCATACCTCAGAGGAAGTATTTCAATAGCGTTTGAGCCTGAAGGTAGTCGTACCTACATGCCTACTCTACATGAAAACCGGAATGTTGGGTGATTTTCACCTATGCGTTATTCATTAAAAAATTAACTTAAGCATACACTACAAAATTCATTAACAATTAGTCATGCAACTGAACTGCAAGAAAGAACCTTGAAGCTAATAAAGTTATGAAAATAGAACTTGAAGTAGTGATTTTTTTGTATAACTTGAAATTTCATCCTATTCCCCCCCCCCTCATTACATACCTATTTTCTCGTGATATAATTGTTATATGGGCGTGATATGAGACAAAATTAGATAGGACACATTACTTATGAACGTTTATATAATTGAATATTCCAAAGAAAAGGGGCATTTTTCCCTTCCATTTCCATCGTTTGAAGATGCTCTATGAAAAAAATAACGAGAATGTTTTTTGTAGGAAATTTTACGAGCTTCTTATTTGATAAGCACTCTCGTCAGATTTAAATGCTTCATTAGCGAGTTATAGGCAAAAACATGACATTTTTCATACTCAATTCACTATTTGGAGCAAGATGGTGTCTAGGTAATAGATATGTATATTAAGCTTCAGCTTGGCAGTAATTATTTCCATTTCCTACTGAATTTCAAATATATTGCTTTCACTGTAATTCCAACAAACCAATTAAATATGAGCATTATATCTGCGCATGCGTAATACGATTTCGATTTTTAATTCATATTTTGAAATCGGATCTGATTCACCGTGGGTATTAGCAATCAATACATACAAAGTCAATCACATTTCGACAAAACTATGCCTTCCTACATTGACTAATGCTTTATGATTCGTACTTTTACTTTTATCAAAGCAAAAAGTTGAATAGACCAATGTGAAAAAAATGTAGATTAATATTTCGAATTGGAGGAAATAAAGCGTTTTTTTTTTTTTTTTTTTTTTTTTTAATCACTCAATGATACCAATAAAAAAAAATCAGCAGACTCAACTACTTCTATAAATTCGAGTAGAGGCAAAAAAGTCACCACATTGAACGGCCTTCAAAAAACAAGATCCAGCAATCGAACGATCAAAAATAATTATATAAATAATAATAAAAAAAAAATATGAAAAAAAATGCATTTGCTGCCCCTTCAAAATCACGAATATGAAAAATGTTCGACAAAAAATTGAAAAACGCATGCAACTTGGGACCTGAACGCAAAGTGGCTGACATCTAGTGGCAAAAAGTATAACTGCCCAAATGAGGCTGTATGGGGCATGTATAATGTAAACAATGAAAATTTTTATCATAAATTGTGTTCATTTTGTGTATTTCGAAAAATTTGCTGGCTACGTGTTTAAAGTGATTTATAAACCTTGGTCTGATTGGTGGAAACTACTGATAAAATCATAGATGCCCCGTAGAGCATCACTAGAACACTAGCGTTCAAGCGGTTGTTCGGGCCCAACTTGTCTCAACCTACACAGGTTCAGTAGTGCTTCTTCAACTATGCAATAATTTAATTCAACTATAAATTTTTTAATCCATTATGCATTAGGAAAATTTCAAGTCGAATACTACAATAAGGTGGGAGGGGGGAGGCTGATCCCAAACTACCACTAAAATCAAACCAACACCGTCCATATATCCTCCACAATTCACCACTCCATCCCTTTCATTCGCTTTTCAAACATCTCATCGTTTACTGTTTCGTCACGAGGGTAATTAAAAAATCCGCAAGCCGTTATCCTTTTCTCCCCGCATAAAAACTCGAACTGGTTCGACCGACGTCGGTGCGTAAGTGAACGGTAATAATTTAAAAAATCGATTATCCTAACGTAATCTATCCGGCGCACGCTCGGTCATTTACACAAGATCGGCAACGTTCTGCGTACTCCTGTATACGAGACAGAGATAGAAGAAAAGAGGAGTGACTTGACCACCGTGAAGTAGTTAAGCAATAGGAACGTGCGTAAATACACTCGATCAGCAGCCTCACCGAAGTACATTCTCGCTGTAGGAAGCTCGTTGTCCTCGGCCCAAAATGTTATCCGGCGAATGAGACTCCGGCTGTATTGGAGGTCGTTCGCGAATCGCTTCTCCTCGTCCAACGGAACACACCCGGTTCACAATTTCAGGTACGAGTAGTTTTCACGTGTATGGTCGATGATCGCTTTCGAATGAGGAAAATTCTTCTCGCCGAATACCTACTGAATGTTGCTTTCGTTCGTGGTGCAGCTAAGTTCGTTTTTTTTTTCAGTCGTTCGTCGCGGCAGTCGCGGAATTGATATCGTTAAGCTTAAGGAAGCATGAAATTAGATTTTTCAAAACAACCAGCGCTCTCGAAAATAATAAAATAAAAAACTCCACGACTACTCGAGCTTTTAATTATGTTACAAGATTAGTATTATAAAATTAACTGGCGCGTGAAATCGTCGCCAAATGAGTTTAGGCCTTTACTGAGCTCTAAATGTTTCCCTAGCAAAAAGATCGAGTAATTTTTCCAACAGTCTCGATGACTCGTTCGATCGCCAGAGATGAAAATTACTCTAATTTGGATCCAAATTCGAAATAAATTCCCCTCTGTTTTCACTACATGTAACCAAAATGTTAGCATAAGCTGCTAATTACATCTAGAACCGTTTGGAAAATTTTTACTCCAATTTTGGCGGCTACGCGGTAATAAAAGTCATCGAAAAAGCCATATACATTACCAACGTGGTTAGCCGATTTGTAAACATACGGTTCAAACAGTTTGGCCATATCATGCTCTCCGATTTATTAAAACACCATAAGAACGACTTCTCTCGTAACAGTATATTCGCTGCATGATAAACGTCAGTGTAATCGTCCAAAGAAGAGAGAGGCTAGGTAGAACTGAAGCGGCCAAGGATCACCGGAAATATGTCAACTCCTCTTCTCTTCGCGCTCGTTACTTCCACTCGATCATTTTCTTTCTCTTCGCGCGCTTGGCGCTAGCCGAGTGTACGTAAAACGTGAACCCTCGAGTATGATTCGCGTCTTACCATATTTGCGATCATTATCGTCCGTCAACGAGAACCTTACGCCAGAAAAATCCAGATACGAAATTCGTCGAGAAATCATTCTAATTTTTTCATTCCCATACACACCCATTAAATTCTAATACAATTACATTTCTTTACTACAAATCGCGTAATTTTTCAGACCTCATCGATGCGTGAATAAACATGGTCACGTATTTATTTCTGCGTAAAGCGTAAAAAGAGATATTTAGTTGACAGTTTATCCGAAACCCAAGGGTTACTGTTTCCTACATCCGATGCGGTCACTCACGTGATCACGAGCTACTTGGACGATTTAAAATTAGAAAAAGGCTCCCTCGCTGATCCGCGATTTCCAGTCATGTGACACTGAGCGTGAATACATCGCGAAAAAAGATAAACAGAATCCTTTATCTGTAAAAAATTCAATTACGAAACCATAAAAAATAGATACGCATTATTTCCAAAACCTAACGAAAAGTGGAAAATTTTCTTCAGCTGTACTCTCCACATAACGTTTTGTGTTACCTTATTACACGGCGGAATCTTTTGTTACCGAGCTAAATATAACACCTTTATCACACCGACGTGATCTCACCACCTTGCACAACATGGTGGCAAATTCGCTGCCCCTATTTTCATCAACTCCGACAATTTTCATAAGTCGCCGAGTACTCTCGCTACAGGAAATAGCGCCAAGATCAACGTCTACGTCGTTCAGAACAGGTATATGGATCGCGTTGCCTGCGGCCACCTTCCATCAAATTCATTACACCTAGCGGAGGCGAGAACGACCAGTGAAGGAGAAGTAAGAGAGGTTAGTATTGCATCAAACCATACGCAGCGTACGGTTTTATAATAATAAATGATAAGGTTCTCTCGTTCGTTCATATCAGGTCGTTGATACTTATCGTACAAGGACAAATTGCAAAACAGCCTATACCGAGTACGTCCCCAAAAACAGAGTGTACCGCGGAAATATCGCAATTGTTATACATTAATCTGAGAAATCCACCTATATGGTAAATTTTCCAGAAATCCTATTCCTCCTTAAATATTATTTTTTATTCTAAATGGATTACAAATTCCAAACCACATTTTTTGCAATTTCTTCGCTTTAGTACAAATACCTTTATCTCCTTGAATTTTTCTCACTCACTAGGGATTTTAATAACGTTATAGTCTAAAGGATAAATTATACCCACTGACGAAAAATTAAGCCTAAGTCGTCTTTATAATATTCAAGTTTATAAAATGATGGAATTATTTCGAAAAAAGAAAAATATCACGGCATTGAATTTCAGAGATTTATGAAAAATATTCACCGAATTATATTTCGAGAAAAAAGAAATTCTTACACCGATGCGGTAAGGTATTTTCGCAGCACTGAAATTTACAATTCCTTTTTAAGAATTAAAATTATGATGGTGAGATTGATGAAACGTTTTCAATTTCTATAAATACAAAGCACGCAGAATTAGGCGTACATTCAAAAGCTATGAAGTCGAATCTCAGAATTTTTATCCATACAAAACTAACGAAATTTCATCACACAATAATAACCCTCGAAAAATTAATGAAAGGAGTTTGAAAAAATAATTTTTGATATTTTTTTAAATATTTCTGAATCACGATATAATAAAAATCAGGGCCAGATTTTTTTGGGGGGGAAGGGGGAAGGGAGTGGGTGTGAGTGAGTCCGATATGTCCACAGTACTCATCACGAGAAGCCATTCTTTTTATTCTATTTTTTTTTTTTTTTTTAATCATAACGTGTGCAGCACTGGGCTAGAAGGGAGTTTATTTTATTTTATTTTTTAAATAAATGAGTAAAGGGAAGTTGCACGAAGGAAGTAAAGTAGATCCGATATGTTGGTAGTTTAAATAAGCTGAAAACGTTCCAAATCATTAATATATATTTTTTGGTTTCCTTCAATTTTCAATTGTTTTTCATTTTTTTCAATTTTTATTTTCATGCATAAAGAAACATTGAAATCCTTTTCACATCTAATTCATTTCCCTCCTACATCAGGGTTGGGTGAAAAAATTATTTACATTACATTGAAAGCATCCCAACACAATTTCGAACCATTGGAGACTTCTTAGAAAAGAGCTTGGACTTCTAAAATGGCGACATTTTAAAAAAAAAATTTTTTTTCGGCGATTTTGTAACTCGACACCTTCCATCCCTCTTTCAGAAGTGGTATCGAATACAGATGAATCCAGTACCTTTTCAGAGTTTCCAAAAGAAAATTCAATTTTCTCGAGAACTGTACCGTATGTATCACTTCGGAATCCATTAGGTGCCCTCAAGTTGTCATGGTGGGTTTCAAATAGTGCTCGAATGCTTTCAACTACTTTTTCATTAAAATCGTGGGTGTGAAACACTAAAGAGATTTTGAGTTTTTCTGGATTCGATACCACTTCTGGAAGAGAGATGACAACTGTTTTTTTTTTTTTTTTTTTTTCAATTACACCTCTTGGAAGCTATAGGTCTCTTCCAAGTAGTTTCTGAAGATTCCAAATCTGTTGTTACATTTTCAATTCAATGTAAAAAATGTCATCACAATTAGAGGACTATTTCCACCCCCCCTCCCACTCTCAATATACGTAGATGGGAAATAATATAAATATGCGTAAAAAAATTCAACAATTTTTTATTCATGTGCGAAAACTTTCAAAATATTTGAACTTACTAAATTTGCTAGAGACAATATTTCAGACAATTATTATTTACAAAATTTCATAAATCCTTAAATAGAAACTCGAATATTTCGAAATTCTAAAAAAAAATATATAGGCTACATTGGCGTTATAAAATTAAAGAAGCCAGTATAAAAAAAATTATTTATGGAAATTCAAACAGAAAAAAAGATGCATTTACTTAACATCCAACGACCTTACAATAGTACTCTCGAATAATACATAGCAATTAAAAATATAAATAACTTTTCTCATTCCAACAAACTTTTAAACCCAATTAATGTAAAACTACAACAAATGTCCACCCATGGTTACTGTACGGTGTACATGGCTGATATTAAAAAAAAAAAAAAAAAAAAAATCAGAAAATCGAAGGAATCCAAAATGTATATTATAATTTCTTATAACTTATAAAAATTTTAAAATTCACAACATTGTCTCTTTTGTAAATTAATGACTTTTTGACTTTTTCGTTGGGAAATGGAAAACTAGGAACGTTCTACGGTCTTACAAAATTAAGCCTAACTGTCAAAGTTACATAAATCCAC